>JAKSZT010054395.1:11128476-11212913 GCA_026826555.1 Tolypeutes matacus
ACTGGTTTCAGTTTCCAATCACTGCTCTCCTAATTGAAAATTTCCCAGTGTGCTTACCAGGGAATGGTGAATCTATCTTTATCGGATTCTCCTTAGGGGATTGATAGACAAATTTCAGGAAAACTCATACATAACTGAAATCCAAGAGATCATAGTAAATATTTAAAAGTCAAAGAGTTGTATTCTCTAGGTTGGTAAACATATTTACAATCAAAGATTTAAAATCAAACTGTTTAACTGCAAGTTTCTCTGGGATTTTGTTTGGTCTCTGAAATTTCAGTTTTCAGTAACACCAATTCATTTGGATGTAAAGTTGAAAATGTTACATGTTTTGTACAGTTGGCACTTCCCATCCGGATATTTCCCAAATCAGAATGACCTTCAATGCACACAAAATTAGAGATAGTCTTTGGTTCAAGCAGGAAGCAACGTGAGTCACCTTTTTAGCAGGTATCTTGATCAGACTCTCGAGTTTGTTTTGTTTGAAAGCTGATTAATTGTGTGATCTGCAATGGGACATTGAATGGAATTAGTGCTGTGCTGCACTTCTGAGACTGGGGACCATTCAGAATTAGAATCTTCTCACACAATCGATGGCCGTCATTTATCTTCCAAAGTTACATTTGACTAATCAAATCCTCTCATTTTCCTCTATACTGACTTTCAACCATGCTTCCTATTAGGTAGAGGAGAAACACAGAACTCTCCTTTCAACTGCTTTCCATACAATTAACATCGAAGAGAAATAAGTGAGTCAGAGTCACAGATAAAAAATTAGCCAATTATATGCTGAAACTGGGACAAACAATTATGTCAATAAAATCGACTGGCACAAGAAGCCAGACTCATAAAACTGGGACATTTGGCAGAACATTAAGACTTCTAGTCACTGCAGAATCTCACTCTCCTTCCAGTCTGTCACCCACTAGCACAACTGGACAAATGGACAATGGATAATGGAGACTTGAAAAAAAAGAGGTTGTGGCTCTGGTAAGGGTCATTTAAGGCCAATTTATCCAGCAGGGCTCCATGAGACTGTGGAATGGACAAAAAGCACTTCCCTTTCTTTCCCTATACAAACTTTCACATAAAGGAATTACCTTAGCAGCCCCTGGGACAGATGAACATTATTTTTCAGATATAATTCTTTTCTCCCTGGCATATAATTTGGAGGAGAAAAGAGCCATCAGTTTAAAAATTCAAATACTTAGATCTTTGAACACTGTTTGCCAGACACTATGAATGAAGGGCTTGATTCAAGGTCATGCCTCTCTGCAATGAAACATCCAGCCTGAGACACCCCTGAGCCAACCGTCTTCACAGAGCATCCTCTGTCTGAGTGGTCAGGGTGTTGGAGGCACATCCATCTGGACTGAGGACATGGGCTGTGGTGTTCCAAAGGGACGGGTTCTGTTGCTTCATGTTCTCATCATTCCAGTCAATTAGGCACAGCTTCAATTTTGACTAGGAATGTACAGATGGAGATGCCCTCAATGCACTGCTCCCATTTGCAGTGATTGCATTAGAGGGCTAGAGAGTGAGTGCTCATTGGCTATCTGGAACCTATGTGGTGCAGATAATAAGCTACAAGCCTCGTTATCCCCTGTGTCTGAATTCTTCCCCAGGAGAAAGTCAGGTGCTTAGAGAGGTTTATTAACTATTTAAGGCCATTTACGATAACATGCAATGCATTACCGCTGCAGTAATGCGCTCTTGCCCTTGCAAGGGAGCAGAATGGCCATTTCTGTGAGAAGTGGAGAAATGCCACTTTGGTTTGGCTTCTGACATCTTCCTAACCCTCTCCAGGGGTGCCATATTTCTGAGGGGAGGAAAGTGGGCCTCATATAATAGTATAAACTGTGGGGCAAAGGAAGGGGCTTTCATTTCACCAAGATGAACATTTGGACTCTAACATTTCACAATATATTTTAAAGGCCCAAAGGCCTAGAGTAAATTTCTGATTCCTTGTATCCTAAGAACTATTTGAATGTAGTATCTGAAACCAACACTTGCTCTTTTTTGCTTGTCATTGGGTTTATTTCTTTTAAGATAAGAATGATATTGACAATCAAATACCTTTATCTGTCTGGGGAAGAGAGATGAGAAAGGAGGCAGTTTACCTTGTCTTATGTCCTCTTAGACTAGACAAAAATGCTTCCCTGCATAGCACCCAGAAGGCCAGCTGTGGGGCGTGGGGGAAGGGTGGGAGTCAATGATGGCCGGGGCAGCCCAGGAGCCGCTGCTACAAACTGAGCATGAGGAAATGAACGATGCCTTGCAATGTCCATGTCAAGGCTTGATGACCAGGCAGAGTGAGGGCATGAGAGATGAACAGAAAAGCCTTTGAAATTTTAATTTTCACATTATGAAACAGATTCCTGGACCTATTCATGAAGCATCAAAGTTAAGACTCAGATTTTTCAATTCTTAAAAGCAACGGGCCTCTATTACATGAGTTGAAGAAGAAAATCCCAAGATCAGCTAGCTTGAAATCCTCAGCAATTTCCTTTTCAGGTTTTTTTTTCTTTCTATCTCTTTTTTAAAAACACTGACCTCCAATTGAAACTTGGCTTTGCCTTGATGGAACTTTCCTGATCCTGAGTGATGTGGAGAACAACAAGACTGTTTTGGGGAGGTGGGGTCCTCTTTTTCACAAGGTGTCTCCTGGGCTGACTCCCCACCCCAGGGTTATCATGGAGTTTTTTTCAGCAATCTCACACTGAACTCTGGCAGCAATAACTGGTGGCTGTGGCTGAATTTTTCTTCAGAATTTTTTTGAGAAGTATCATCATAACAAGCACACTGAGTCCAAGGAGCGCTGGACTGCATAGGAAAGAAGACTGGCCCCAGAGGGGCAGTCCAGGGCAGGATCCCAAGCATTAAAATATTCAGATTGTTGCTTCCTGGCAGCCCTACCAGCATACACTGAGTATACGTGGGCGGATGGAGGGGGGACGGGTGTGGAGAGGAATCCTTCCTGCCATTCTACCTTTTCCTATGGGACTTAAAGAATTTTGGTAAGATATAGCCCCAGCCTCAGGATGTGTACACCACATAGGTGAGGGAAGAAAGACAAGCATAAAAACCACACATCTCCAGACATAGCACACTGCTGGACAATTATACTTGCCTGATGAATATTGGATAAAGGAACAATTGGATGAGCAGGTAATAGGCTCACCTTGGGTCTCTCTTCCATGGTGGTGGTGGCGAATTGGTGATAAGGGGTTGGAGAGGAAGCCTTTGTCCATTCTGGGCACTCTACCTGGATTTGATTGAGGAGAGCTCATTTATCCTATCCTCAGAGGTGGCTTCACCCTGCTACAGGAACCAAAAGGGACTTTAACAATCCATCCTTGATTATTACCTTGGGATAAAGTCCTAATTGTAGAATTGCTCAATGTGGAAATACTGGGTTAAAGGATGTATTCTGTTTAAAGGTTGTTATGTGTGTTGCAAAATTACCATCTGTACCCATTTATTTACACATCTACCAGAATTATTTAAAAGTAGTCATTTTATCACATTCTTACCAACGCTGGCTATTATTACTACAAAAAAAGCACACAGCAAAAATCAAAGCAAAACAAACCTTGTTAACTTCATAAGCAAAAAGAAAAACTTATAGTTTTTTTCATTTGTATTTGTTTTGTAATTATCAAGGTGGCATATTTTTATATGTTTAAGGTAATTTGTATTTCTTCTGTGACTTGCCAGTTTATATTTTTTGTTCTTTTTTCTGTGTCCTCATATTTTTCTATTGAGTTGCAAGAAACCTTTACATATTGAGAAAAATAACTCTGTATCTGCTGCATGCTTTGGAAATTTTTCTAAGACTTTCTTTTGACATTTAATTTTGTGTAAGTATTTTTGTTGTGTAACTCTAATTCTTTATGTTACTATAATATATTGATCCACGCATTTATGGTTTCTGCCTTTAGCTTCATAGTCAGAAATTCTCACCTTTAGCAAGGTTAAATACATGTTTATCTGCATTTTCAGCTACTACTTGTCATTTTGATTTTTGCAATTAAATCTTTAATCCTCGTGGAAATTGTGTATAAAGCATGCTGTAGGAATCTAATCCTGACTTTTTAAAGTACAGTGAACCAGCTTTCTTCTCCTTCTGACCCTTTCCTCTATTTCTCATGGACTCCTTGAAAAAAAAATTGAACTCAATTTGAAGATCTACCAATAGTCAGGGTCAAGAAAAGAGGTCAAGAAAAGAAGTCTAGGAAGAGAAGAAAGAAAGAAAAAGGGAGATCAAGGGGGAAAATTTTGGATTAAAAAACCAAGTAGAAAAGTCACTTTAATTTCTCCACCTTCCACATAAACAGGTTGGACAGGATGATCTGTGGTGCTTGAACTCAAGCTTATAGGATGTGAGGTTTCTGAAGGCAAACCACATCTCTCATCCTCTCTCTTTCTAAAAGGAGACCGGTGTACACTAAACAGCTATAAGCTGAAATGACTTTTAAGCAAAGGAAACACTGGAACCAGAAACTTTCACCTCAGTCGGTTCATTTTGCTGAGAAGGACACTGCATCTCAGAGAGGTTAATGAACCTACCCAAGGTCCCACAACTGGTCAGTTGCAGAGCTGGCCTAGGACTCATGGGCTCGGGCCCCAGACCAGCACCTCGTGCTCTTTTCCTCCTACCTACTTCTTCAACCCCTTCATTTCCTCTTGCCTTCTTTTTATTGTCACTTCTTCCTGTCTGAAATCCATTTCGCTCTAATCATGATCACTCCCATCCACTGGATGTGACACTGACAGTGAAGGCTGAGAAAGACAGTGACTGGAAAAATGTAATGGGCAGAGTCTCTCTCTTAGGAAATTTACCACTTAAGGCCACTGCGTGCCTTAGCTCCCCTCAGGCACTTTAAAATATTTTCTCCTGGGAACTGAGAGATCTTTTCACTTCCCTTCCGAGAATCTGATTGCAGCCAGAGCAACAGAATCGTCCATTTTTGCCTAAAAGCAGTGAAATGATTACCTATATTCTTAATTTAAATTCCCACTGACAGCTCAGACACTCTGTTGCAGCTGGAGGGGGCGAGCTGACCTTCACATCTATTGTCAGTGTAGAGACAGAGGGGAGTTTTATTGACCAGAAAGGATAATGTGCATTAGGGAAGCCAAGCAAGGATGCTCTGACCTATTGGAATATAGTGCAGGGTCAAAGGCTCAGGATTAGAGCCGCACTACATTGTTAGTGTAAATGCCAGTTGTGTCCCTTTGTGTGCTCTGCTACAACCCCTGCCTGACTCTCTGTACTTTAGGGACAGGCAAGTGAGTCTCTTTCAGCTGCTCTTTGCTTATCTATGGTATTGAGAAGAGCTTGCTGCCAGCCCCTTGGGACCGCCTCTTGAAAAAAGGGAAAACAACCGATTGCAACATAGTGCATCCCAGAAATTCCATCTGCATATTTTCAGAGCCTCTGGTACACTGGTTCACTCCTTCAGGGCACAGTTTATTGTATTTGCCTTTAGAAATAGACCCTCAGAAATCACTCAGGGGAATGTCCAATCAACAATTCTGTTTTCTTTCCTCCCCTCCCCCACTAAGTGTCCGTGAAAGATGCCTCTCCAGGAACACTTGTTACTGGAAATATCAAGCCCCAGTATTGCATGAGACTCCCGAATATTTTGTTGTTTACTTCTTCCCTCATTTTCCATGTATAGGAGGAAAGGGGTGGCTCCGGGGCCCATTGTGAGTTCATCAAATGTCCTGGTAACAGCCTTTCTTAGGGGCTGCCTTTCTCTAGTACAGGGATTCAGGGGAACAAACATTTATTGAACACTGTTCTAAGTGATTAGCACTGCCCAATGTGTTTTATAGATATTTTTTATTAGGTAGGTATTACTATCCCTCCCTCCCCCCATTTGAACAATGAAGAAACTGTGGCACAGAAATGTTAACTAACTTCCCAGGGTGATACAGGGAATCAGTGGAGGAGCTGTGATGTAAACTCAGGAATTTTGACTCCAAATCCCATGCACTTGAAGTGCCCAAGCCCTTTGTGGTAGGTCTCTCTCTCTCTCTCTCTCTCTCTCTCTCTCTCTCTCTTTCTCCCTGTAGCAGACTCTCTTGGTGCTGCCCAGGTCCCCATTACCAGGTGCCCACCTATCCCCTAACGACTGTCGACTGTGGGTGTTGGCGGTTCCCGACCTCCTCACCTGCCTGGAGGTTATACCTCCTTTCCTATCCCTTCATTCCAGGGGCAGCTCCTAGCCACTAACTGTTTGACGTGGGATACGAAAAGCTAGCCCCTGCCACCCCAGGTAGGACCAGCCACGAAGCATTAACTCCTGCTCTAGAGCTCCTGTGTAGACAGGAGAAGCTGGGCTCCAGCTGAGACCATGTCCTCACTTAGTTTTATTTCTTTATCCTAACCTCCTTTCCTCACTCCCTTTATCTGAGAGCTCTTCCTTAATAAATAGCTTCAAGAAGAATCTCCATCTAAGGCTCTTCCAGGGAACCCAACCTAAGATGCTCTCTGTCATTTTGTCTTTGCTCCTCTATATCGGCTGTGTCCTCAGACTGATTCTTTCCATATGGCATCATATAATAGACAGGTACTAGAATCTCCAGCCTGAGGTGGTCTCCTTACATGGAGAGAGCTCCTTTCTCTCTTAGCATTTATATCAATCCCTTAAGATGGATTCTTATTGGCCAGTCTGAGTCACATGCCAATGTGTTGGGGTGAAGTAGCCATGTGATTGACAGCTACTCCGGGAAAGGGGCGCTATCTGTAAGGAAGAAGGGGGCTGAGATGCTGGCAGAATATAGGTTATGAGGCCATAATAATTGACAAAATGATCTTAGGCTACTTATAACACCTGCTGGCATGTAGGGCAATCAGTGGAGAGGGGTAGCTTTTATTCACAGGTCCTACCAGGCTGGAACTAGTCAATGGTTACCATGGTTTGATGGTGTGGCTCTCTGTCAGTTTGGACTCTCTAGGTGAAGGCAGATGGAAAGTAAAGGGAAGCAGGGGTGCAGAGACCAGGAAAAAAAGAGTTCTAGATGCTATCCAGCTTTGGGTCTGGCTGGGCAGAAAGGTCATTGAATGGAAGATGTGAAAACATGTTTTGAATCATTTTCTGGATTCCATGTGCTTGTGATTGGCTTTTTTTTTTTTTTTTTGAGGTGGTACATTTTTTTTTTTTTTTTTAAATTTTTTAATTTTACAAACAAACACTCCCCCTTCTCAGTTTTCTTTCTGGTGGTGAATGGTAGGTGAATTTAGACATTGCAAGGATTAAGAGCATATTGATTCTCCCAACAACTTTGTAAGGCAGGTGGTATTAGTCCTAAGTACAGATGAGGAAAAAGGGGCTTCTCAAAATCATGCAGCAAATCTGAGGCAGAGCCAAGAGGCCAACTTCCTGCATCTTGGCTCTCCATGAGTGAGCAGATGGTGGCTTTGAATTTGCTGGGCAGAGGCTGAGTAGCTTATAAACCAGAGGTGCCAGAGGAGAGTTTTGAAATCATAAACAAAGTATTTAAGATCAATCAAAGTTTTCTCCTCCCCCTAAGGCAGGATCGCCATCTCCCCTTGCCAGTAAGCCATCCTGGAACCCATATCTTCAACCACTGGCCATGAATGGCAACTGAGTTTTAACATAGGTTGTAGGCCCCACAGTCACAACTTTAAGCTCTTGGGGGCTCAGGATGTGGTCAGAACAAAGGCTTGGCTTATTTCGGACAAGACAGATTGGGAGGCTAAGACCTCAAGCAGATACCCACTGAGGAGGCTCAGACAACTTGGGGAAGATTTACAGGGAGGTGAAGGGAAGTCTAGAAGACAGGCTATGCCCAGTGTCAGGAGGGTATGTTGAGATAGTATTACATGGAAGTCGAATCAGATAGGTGGCGATTATTGTCACAGAGATCCAGCAAAGACCATCAGAGGAGAAAGGAACAGTAGGAGAACTCATTAATAGGCAGCAAACAATTATAGGTCTAGGGTCTGGGGCAAGATCTTCGATTCACTGGAGGACTGGAGAGGGCAAAGCAGACCTCTATTTGCTGGATCTGAGGGTCAAGTTCTTGAGTTTATCATTGCTGCTATAGAGGAGTCCTAACTAATGCAAAGAATAATAGGACTTTGAACTCTCTGAGTAGGAATGCTGTTTCAATAGCAGGATGCCTAGCAGAGCCCAAATACGGCCCCACCTTTGGTTGAAACTGGTTAGCCCTGAACCTCCCCAAGCATCAAGTGGCATGAGTTGATATTTATATGTTTTTTTTTTCCTAAAAGAGAAGGTGGACATTGGCAGGTTAATGGCAATGTTTACTTCTTTTCTTATTTTCCATGTATAGGAGGAAAGGGGGATGGCCCTTGCCCATCCTTACAGTCTTTACAGGTAGATGGAATACAGGAAGGTGCTGAGGGAGGTGCTTTGGAGAAGGGCCACCCCATGCTGTTCTGGGGCCTGCAGGGCTTCTTACTTCTGGGATGCACCGGAAGATCAAACAGCACTCAGAACAGGGCAGCATTCACCTGGACAAGGACCATAGGTAGATCCTGCAGGAGATGGTGGATCCTTATCAGGCACTGTAAATGCTCGGTGGACTTGATAAATCATCAGCAGAGGCCTGGGGCAGGCCAGCAAGGGACATCTGAGGTACCCCCTGGAGACTCCAAGGAGTGTGAGCATCAAGAGGATTTGGCAGAGGTTGGAGGACCTGTGTGAACAGGAGGGTGCAAAAGCAAGAGGTCTGATTTATTAAAAGTCATAAGACTTCATTTGTATCCACAGCTGATGAAGCTTTGGGACACAGTGAGTATTATTGCTGAATAAGAAATCACCCTGAAACCTAGTGGCATAAAACAACCACTTTATTTTGCTTACATAGTCCACGGGTCAGAAATTCAGACAGGGCACAACAGAGACAGCTTGTCCCTGTTCTGTGACGTCTGGGCCTCAGCTGGGAAGACTCAAAGGCCGGGACTGAAATCATCTAAGGTGCCTTGACACTCACGTCTGGCACCTGACATTGGATGTCATTAAGAAGGACACAAAAGGCCCAGGAAGGCCACTCATCTGCAGAACACATAGACTGATGGCAGAGTGGGCCAAAATGGAGCTCCAGACCTTGCTGCTGGGGGACACCAATGGGATGGATGATGAAACCCATACTCCAAATGACCTTGACTTGCTGCATCCACTTGCCAAAACCCAACAGGTGAACTTTCTTGTCATTCTTTCCAGTACTCCCACCATTTCTCAGGGCCTGTGGTGGCAGCCTCCATTTCAAGTGGGATGTTGTCTGAATGTTTTGGGAAATAATTAAGAGAATAAGGGTGAAACTTATCCTCACTAGATCGAACAATGTTCTTGTAGGAGGGATATTAGCAGCTATCTAAATCAGTAATTTTTATCATTTAAAAATGATTTAAACCTCCTTCCAAACAAACACAAGGTGGAATCCCAATGTTTAAAACAAATAAAAGCACATCTAATCTGATAGACACTGAGGCAGGAACCCACATAGTCTACCCACTCAGCCTCCTCTTGGACACCTGTGTGGAACCCTAGAGCTCTTTTTAATGATGAGGGCACTGATCTCAGAGAGATGAAATGACTTATCCAAGGTCACCCCATTGGAAATAGGAGACAACTCAGGATTCTGACTCTCAGACCACAGCTATTTTTACTTTTTAAATTAACATATTTTTAAATTTAGATTAAATAAAATAGCATGCTCATTGTAGAAAATTTGAAAAATGGAGACGTGCAAGAAAAAAAAAATCATCTTCAATCCCATTACCAAGAAATAAGCATTTTCAACATTTTATGTATGCTGTTCTAGTCTTTTATCTTTGTGTGCATACACATAGAAACCTAATATAAACATTGCTTTATTACCGGGTTCTTTTTCTTAGTAATTTCATGTGAATATTCCCTATATCATTAACTTTTCATAACATCATTTTAAAGGTTGCATAGCATTCAAACATAAGGAGATACCATTTTTTTTTTTTTAATTTAATAGATCTCCTGTTACAAGGTATTTCGTCTATTTATTTTCTATCTTCTATTTTGGAACTGTAAACTAAATTGTGATAAACATCCTTGCAGATACATCTTTATGCACATCTGAGTTAATTTGATTATGATACATTCCTGGGAGTAAATTTCTGGGTGAAAGTGTACGCATGTTTTTTAAAAAGTCTTTTCATATCTTCTGCCAAATTGGCTAGAGTTCCTGCTATGTAGCACCAGGGTGCTTCTTCCTAAAAGGCCACTCTGCATGGCACAGATGTTCACCCTCGGGAATAGTGATCTTCATTGTTTTGAGTTCTTTTTACAAGACAGAACCATAGCAACCTTAAACTGGAAAAAACTTCAGATGCTGGAATGACCATCTCTATTCCTGTTCTAATAGAATTTAAGCTGAGAATGAAAGAGATGGAGAGAGAAGTAGTGACAAGAAAATTTGAGAAGGCCAGTACTCCGGGGTGATTTACAAAAGTAATGTGACTTACTTATAAAGAGAGGATTTCAGGCTTCCTAGCTTCAGCATAAGTTTGGATTTAGGGTCCCTGGCGCGTTCAGAGGGCTGGGTGGGTGTGCCTGTCTGGGGTATCTTAACAACCAGACCGTAAGGACACATAGTTGATTCAAGGACCTTGGAAGGAATGGAAGGTTTTGAACCCAAGGATAGTAATCTCCAGGCCTATATCAGTTTCTTATAGCTGCTATCACAAAGGACCACAAGCTGAGTGGCATAAAACAACAGAAATGTACTCTCTTATAGTTCTAGAGGTCAGAAGTTTGAAGAGTCTTGTGGGGATAAAAATCAAGGATTCAACAGGGCTGGTTTGTTCTGGAGGCTCCAGGTGAGAATACAGCTTCTGGTGGCTGGTGACATTCCTTGACTTGTGGCCACATCACTCCAATCTCGGCCTCTACCACCACATCAGTGTCTCCTCTTCTATAGTCAAATATCTCTCTGCTCCCCTCTTTTAAGGACATATGTGATTATACTTAAGGCCCACCCAGCTAACCCAGGACAATCTCCCCATCTCAAAACCCTTAATCCCATCTACAAAGTTCCTTTGGCCTGAAAGGTAACATTCACATGTTCCATGAATTAGGACAGGGATATCTTTGGGGGTCATGATTCAGCCGACCACAGGACCAATTGCAAAGGACTCATGCCTAAGTCTTAGGTCAAGGAGGCCGTGATGAGAATACTGAAAGAACTGCTTCACCAACTCTGGATGGCCGTGGACTAGCATTAACAGAGGGCAACAAAGAAAGAGAGGCAACAATGTTGGAGGCCCAGTGTCAGCGATGGCATTGATGCCCACAACATAAGCACCTTTGGCTCAAATCATTGGTACCCCTGGCCTTGGTCTCAGAACTGCAGCCTGGATAGCAGTAGCAGAATCAACAGCTTCCTTGGTATTCCCTTAGCTTGGCCTAGCTGCCCCCTTTGTTGTCACCAAAACAGCCTGGAGCAGAAGAGAAGGAAAATTTTGGAAAGGTAGCCAAGAGGACTAATATTCAGAACCCACAAACATGTTCTTCCCTCTCCTGGGGGCTACAAGAACCATTTGAGGAGTTGAGGGGAACAAATTTTCTACAAAGTATAGCGAGGTCGAGCCAGAGAAATCCTGGGCTGAGCTTCTTCAGGCTTGTGGGCCTGGGGAACGTGGTCTACAGAAACATGCCAGAAGCTTACATGTATGGAGGCTCAAAGTAGACGTGTGAAAATACTACACTTACGACACAGATGCAATCACCAAGCTTAAAAGTTGTAGCACTCCTTGGGAACTTCTTTAAGATCTCTGGCTCATCCATATCCCTAGAGATAAAAAATATTTATCACTCTTTGAGAGAGGAATTGATCTTCTTCTCAAACATCTGAAAGTCTTTCAGAACCAAGTTTACTGAATAAAGCATTTGATCAGGGTTTTTTTGGGGGGTGGGGGGTGGGGGCAGGGGGAGAGAGAGGAGGAAATGTCAAAAGGGAGAATGGCTTTAAAGCAGGAAGAGGAAAACTATGGCCCAAGAGCCAAATCTGGCCTGCTGCCTTTGTTTTGTAAATAAAGTTTTATTGGAACATAGCCATGCTTATTCACTTTCATATTGTCTCTGACTGCATTCAGTTACAACAGCAAGCAGAGTTGAGTATTTGTGATAGTGACCATATGGTATGAGTATATAAATATTGACTGCAGATCCTAAAATATTTGTTCTCTGGTTCTGTACAGAAAATGTTTGCCAACCTGTTTTAGAGACACTGTATTGCATATTTTTCCTCTTCATTTTCTCCTCTCCCTTCTCCTTCCTTACAATCCTTTAAAAGTGCAAAACCGCTCTTGCTCCAGCACCCTAACAAAACAAGTTGCTGGCTGTAGTCTGTGGGTCCCCTCTATAATCTAAAGTAATAATACTAACTGAATCACTTAAGACTATTTTACTTGCAACTAGCAGAAATCCCAACCCAAAATGGCTTAACTAAGGGAAAAGGGGATTTTACTTGCTCATGTCACTGAAAGTCTAAGAAAGTCTCTGCCTTCAGGTGTGGCTCGACCCAGAGATTTACAACTTCATCCCCAGAGCCTCACACCTCTGCTCTTCAGGGTGTGGGCTTTGTCCCCTGTGCCTTCCCTCATTGCAGCAGAAATGGCTACCACAATTCCACCCGCCACATCCTGTACTATATCATACAAACAAAGAAAACTCTCCCAGTAGCTCTCTTGGAGAGTGAAAAAAGCGTCTTTCTCAGAAGCGCCCAGCAAGCATCTCCTTGGCTCACATGGGTGGCATGCCCGCCTCTGAAGCAGTATCTGTAGCCTAGGAGTGGGCTCTGACTACCTTAAGCTAGTTTCATCTGAAGAATATAGGTGATGGCAGAGGACTGGTTTTCCCAATGGAAATGTAGACCCTTGTCAGGCAAAGAGTGGTCCAAGGACCAGCCACATCGGCATCACCAGGGAGAAATGCAGAGACTCAGGCCACAACCCAGAATCTGTGTTTGATCAATCTGTGTTTGAGCCCGGGAGGCTCATCTGCACATTCAAGTTTGAGAAGCACTGATTGCTCTTACTAAGAAAAGGGAATGAATGCTGAGCAGAAGCAACAGATGACTGCTACACAAATTTTCTTGTGATGGTGTTAAATTGATTCTGACAACATTTTCCATAGAAAATGCTTTAAAAGTCACTCAAGCAGTTGTTTATCAGTTTGAATGTTTTCAGTGACAACTAAGAAACCCTTAGCACAACAGGCAGAAAAAATAAGGAAAAATATTTTCTTATGCAACAAAATGTTACAAAGTCAGGTGGCTCTTGGGCTTGTGAATTCTTTTTAAAACCGTTTCTTGTAACTCCCAGCTGGCCTCTCCTCACTCTTCATTGGCCAAGACTGGCTTCTGTGCCTACCTCTCTGCTAAGAGAAATGGTATCTCCATCACTGGCTTGGGCAATTCAGGATGTATGCATGTCTCATGAGGAGAAAGAGTAGATACCAAAACCAAATCAGTTCTCCATCAGCAAGGAAGAAGGGTGGTGAATACCTAGGGGTTTGTTACAGCATCTTTGGCATATTTGTGGAACTTCCTAAGAGTACTACATTTTATGCTCTTATTTCAGTATGTTCCACTTCTTTTAAATCAGTTGTTATTTTATTGCCCGACTTTAAAATAATAATCCTGCTCATTTATATATTTTGTTTTTAAAAAGGAAGCAAGGTCAATTTTTAATAAGAACAGAAAATAGACTAAGAACAGCAGGAAAGAATTCTCATATTCAGACTTCTGACTGAATGTGACAAAAGGCAAAATAAATAAAAGAGACCCTTGACAGAATCCTTTATAAAAAGATCTTATTTGTCTTGTATTTGGGCAGCACAGCCTCCTTTTCCAAGGCCTGCAGCTGGGGGTCAGATTGTTTGGCTCTACCAGGATCACTAGAATTTTTGGCATTGTGCTGCCTAAACCCTGGGGTACGCATTTAAATTGTCATTTTTGGTCTGCCTCACGATGACATTCTTCAGTAAGGAAAGAAATATGTAGTTGGTGTTAAGGAGTAAAACCAGATAAACTCAGGAGAAAGTTGGAGGCTTTTTAACACTTAGACTTGTTTTCCTTCATTAAGGCCAAATACCAAATTCATTCTCGGTTCCTTAAGAACAAGGCCCATCAATGGGGTGAGTTGGAAGGCAGTTAATTATGCCCAATGTTGTGCCAATCCTCTATTGAGAGTGTGAGTGTTAAGAAAGGGTGGAGAATTCCGCCCCCCACCCACCCTGCGGGGCTCCAGCCTGTGAACCGTCGCCCTCTCCTCGGAACAGTGCTCTCGAGGCAGCTCTCCAGCCGCCCTGTCCTCAGCCTCCTCCTGCCTTGGTGTCCGCCAGTTTGTTGTGGAAGGGGCAGTGGTGGTTTTATACTGGCTGTATTGAGTTGCTGAATGGATGCTCTCCTCCTGAGTTCTTTTGTTCCCAGTTTATTAGCAATCTCCCTGTGCAGAGGGGTTTGGGACAAGTACAGATGCCGGAAGGAGTTGCCATTACTGCTTTCAGAGGCTTGAGAATGGTCAGAATGGCTTTACTCAGAATATTCTACTTGGAGTATACAATAGTAAGAGCATTTACCAGAATTGAGTGTCCTGTAGCTGCCAAACCCTATATCTGGCCTTTTAAATGCAGTAGCTCATTTTATTCCTTTCAACCACCATTTGCAATAGGCAGTATTATTCTCATTTAATGTAGGAAGCAACCGAAACACAGACAGAGAAGCAGTGACTTGCATACAGCAAGTAGATGATAAATCCAGAGTTAATTTACACAAAGGCCTACACTCTCTACTGCCCAAGGTAGAGGGATCCTTGGCTCCTCCCTGTTCTTTGGTTTTATTTCTCAAATGTTTCCAGCCTCCAAAGGAGACACAGCGTTAAAGAGAGATTGCAGTGTCTGGAGGCTGAAGACAAGCATCTAGATTTCCATTGGGAAAACCAGTCCTCTCCCACCGTCTATATCATATAGGTGAAATTAGCTTAAGGTAGTCAGAGAAGCCCATTCTTAGCCTCGGAAGTTAGAGCCTTGGAAACTCCAGGCTCACACACTGCCCCTCAGATGGCTGTCCTAGTAGCAAACCTGAGAACACAAACCTCAGTTCTATTCACCAAACCCTCACGTTATCATTTGGGATGGGCTTCTGTACCTCTGGGGGTGGGGACTTTTATTTATTCATCACTGTATTCCCAGAACATTACAATGCCTGACACATATACAAGAAGCACGAAACTCATTGGACCAGATGGAGAGGAGTAGTGAGGGGCACAGCAGAGGAACAGATCCTACTTCCTTTCTTTCATTCTTCAAAAATAGCCATGGCATATTATTTCCAGCTTGAAGCTCCAATTTTGAATTGTTGCTGTGTGATATTGGGCAAGGCACTGAAACATCTCTGACTTTTAGAGATAAAAACCGCTACCATGCAGGTTTTTTGAGAGACTTAAATTAAATGAGGGAATGGCCATAAAGAGTTTAGCACAATCTCTGGATGGAGCAAGCATTCGATAAACGGTAGCTATCATCATGGTCATTGTGGTATTCTGTCAATGTTGGGACTAGTATTTTTGTGTCTATTTCTAATAGTGTGTGGCTCCTGCTTGCCTGACTACAGGCGTCACAAGACAATAACACTTGTTTTGTTGGAGCCTTAGTCTCATGACTCCCAAGAAAGGGATTTCTTGTCACTCAGCCATATTGCTTTGTAGGGAATGAGCCCAGAAGCCTGACCAGGGTGGACAGGGCATCTGTGGGTTTCTATTATCCACACCAATTCCCTCTTTCACAGCTTTCTTACCTGAGTGTTGGCTGCTCTACCACACTGACCAATCAGAGCCACCATCATTTCAAGAAACACAGTAATGTTTTCCTTCTAGGTAAGACAGAGACTAACCAATGTTTTCCCCAGTGAGTATTTTAGAACTAGAGATTTGTATGGCTCATTCAGAACCATTTTACCAGAAAAGGCAGCTGCAGGGAAAATGACTTAGAGGACACGTGAAAGATGGACTCAGCCTGTCTTCGTGGTAACAGAAATATTACTATTATTAATATCATGCACTTAGAGAGTGCTGCTTTCCCAAGGAGCTCAAAGCATTGCACATATATTATCTTATTTCTCCTTGCAATATGCAAGGGAGATAAAAGATAGAAATAGGCAATCTTCAGAAAAGACTGTTTACTGAAGTTCATTTGAGTTGAACTGGAACAAGACCAAATCATCACTGTCTGGAAGGGAGAGAGCTAATGAATCATATGCCAAGGAGCACCCGACTTCCTGTCACACTTGGCTGAATGTCAGATGGAGGTAAGCAACTGCCCCCGGAGTGAGACAGCTGCACCCAGACCTCGAGAGAGAAGCAGTGCTCTCAAAATTTCTGGGACTCTCAGGACCCTTCAGGATGCAGAGTTGACCTTGGGGCCCAGCGTCTCCTTGGAGCTATGCAACTCCTGGATGAGAGGGTTGAGTCCAGTGCCTGCCTCTTGGCATCTTATTGATCCCAACCTCTTGGGTTCTGACCTTCTTCATGGGTGTTTATAAAATTCTGCAGGCAAAGTCAGGAGTGTTCTCCATTACACAGCTGCCTCTGAGGAATACTGGATGCATTTAGGATTAGGCTCGGGAGGATGCGCTGAATTGAGCTGTGCCATAGCCCTAGCAATGGAAGAGTCTATGCAGTGTTGTATACGTAAGAAGCTGTCTGCGTGTTCAGACATTTATTTTGTGCTCTTAGCCTTCATTCTCATTCAGAGCACTTGTGTTTACTCTAACTGAAATTTGACTCAACGAAGAGCTAGTGGTTAAAGGGCTAGAGGATCCACATCTAGATAAACATTATGGTGCATCAGACTTGGAGCTTAATGGAAGCATCCTTCCCATCTGTGTAGATGGGAATTTTGGAGCAAGTTAGAGGCATTTGGGGAGCAGTAGAAGCGTCACATAAAGGGCTACCTCAGCACTGTGTATTGAAGAAACCTTTAGATGTCAGACTCATACAGGCTGGAATTTCAAATTCCAGGTACACATGTTCTTATCTACATATTCTTGGAAAGTTCTTTAATCTTTCTGATTCTCAGTTTCCCCATCTGTAAAATGAGAATCATAACATTTACTCAAGGAGTGGTTATGAGAGTTAAACAGCAGGCTCTCCCTTAGGAAGAAACACTTGGGATAAGACTGCAGGTCACGAATTTCTATCTCTACTTCAGCCAGCCAGCTTCTCCTGGAAAATTCATTGCAAACTTCCATCGGACTTCCTAGTTGCAGCCTGCCCTATGGAATTTGGATTTGTGCATCCCCACAGTTGTATGAGACAATTTCATAAGATCTCATAATATTTACAGATATCTCCTGTTAGTTCTGTTTCCCTAGAGAACCTTGACTAATATACCATGCATATGACCAAATAAAAAAATTAAGTATACCATCATTTAAAAAAAAAAAAAAAAAAAAAGACTGCAGGTCTCAACTTTGGAAGCTCACGAAACTTTACCTCCTTGTTTTGCTTTCAACTACACGTAACTTAGAGCTCCCAGTATTCCTAGAGAATGATAAAGTTAGTTACTTCCTGTGGTAAACCTCTAGGGAAATTGTGGCATTCCATAACTGTTTATTATAAGGACATTTGTTTATTTAGTCAGTCTGGCAGAGAACAAATACTTAGTAAACTCTTGGCACTGTGCTAAATACTACAGGTACCATGTCGGAAAAGGACACAAACAGCCCTCAAAAAAGTGTGGTTTTTGTGTTTGGTTGATTTTCTCCCCTAGTTGATGATATAAAAACCCCAGGTAGCCTGAGTAGAGTTGCTGTCCATAGAGCAGTGAAAGGAAACAGCAAATGCTCCTCTGAGTTTATGTAGCCCTGGGATTCAACAATTCCAACCACACCAATTACAGTGTTTTCTGTCAGGGCTGACCTTTGCGGAGATTGCCTCAATTATAAAAGGTCAACATCTTCTGGCTCTGGCACAAGCAAATCCTGAGCAAGGTAATAAAATATAGCCAAATAACCCCATGGAGAGCCATTCTGCTGCCATCTGGCAATGACCTGAGGCTACCAGACACGTTTGGAATATAATGATTAAAGAGCTCTGAGAAGCATGGTATTTTTGAAGCATGAGAACTTATATCTTTATATAAGTAAAATGTGTCACCTTTTTAGTCATCAATTCAAAAATAAGTTTTCATAGCTAGTCCGTTGATACCCCTAAATTAATCAATTCAAAGGGTCATGCACTTCTCTACATAAAAGTTAAGGTGTATTAGTTAGGGCCGTAGTAGATAGCTTTTATAGGATTCATTTCTCCTGGTAAGAGGGAAAGTGGGTAAGAGCATGCTGTACTGGATCCCTGTTTTTGTTTTTTTTTTTTTACCGGCAGGTCCCGGGGATCGAACCCAGGTCCCTCCATATGGCAGACGGATGCCCAACCACTTGAGCCACATCCGCCCCCCATGGATCCCTGTTTTTCACCTTGCTGCCTTGATACTTCTGGATTCCAACTTTAAGAAGAGAAATTACAGCCACTGACATCACCTGTGAGGATAATAGTGATTCTTCACTTGGAAGCAATTCCCCATTGTAAAGTTCCTTTTTGTGGATTACATGATCCCCTCTTCTCACCCCCCAAAAGCAGAAGACAGACCAGGGTGAATGCTTTCTTCACAGGGACAAGATGAGGGATAAGAGTTCAGAGAGAAGAATGAGCTAGGTCAGACCTGCAGTGATTCTGTGGAATTGGCTTCCCACCTGCATAGCTTCTCCTATGAACCACAGGAACCTGCATTCACACCAATTCCAGAGAGGTGCTCTGTGTGACACTGGACAGAAAAGCTGGTTTATCTTCAGGCTAGAGGTGCAAAATCAGGCTGGGAACTATTGAAGCATGTTTTTACATAGTTTAGATTTCCTTGTCAGAGAAGAGGCTGGGCTTTCTAACTCTTGTGCCTGAGAAATTTGTTCTTTTTTGTTCTTTATTTTAAAAATCTCTGGCTATCAGTTAGCAGAAGATCTTTTGATCAAGTGCTATTATTGGACTTCTTTGCTTACTTTTCTCAGGGTAATGCTGTAGCCCAGGACCCCATCCAGCATGGTACTTAGATGTCTGCATTGGTCATTGGGTAGTCTTCCAATTTATAAAACTGGGGCTTTGCAGAGCTTAGAAAAGATCTTCTGGGTTACAGGGTCCAAGGATAGGTTGAAATCCCTATAATTACATGCAGTAATTATAGATCTGAACATTTTTCTGGAGGAAAGAACTGATGTTCTTACCAGATTGTCAAAGCAGTCAGTGACCCAGAAGATAATAAAAGCCACTGATCTAGATTAAGTTTCCCAAACTCTCTGGTAGCTGGTAGGTGACTGATAGAGATGAAAGGTTAATTGTAACCACAGAGAGGAGCAGTAGGGATGGTCTATCAGCAGTAAGAGAAAGCAATGCTTCTCAGACCCTTCTAAAGCACGAGCCTGATAATCACAAGACTTATTATTATGAGCCTGGGGCCTGGCTCAGACAGAATACATTAAGCTTTTGTGCCTGCGTTCTGGATTCACAACAGACTTCATCCCTCTACTCTGCAATGAGTTTCTTAGTGGAATGAAAAAGACTTGTCCAGAAGGAACACTTCACTTTTATCACACATTAATTGTAATTTCACAGACTGCTCATGACCAGCAAATAGGAAAGCCTTCAAACTGGAATTGTGTGGTATTCTGCCAAGGTGCTATTTTACTGTCACACTATCAGAAGGACACCATTCCTGTTACCCAGCCCGCAATGTAGAAGCAAATGAGTGGAACTGATAGAACCCAAATAATCAACAAAAAGCTGTGGGGGAAGAAATAATTCATAAAACAAAAGGGAACTGTTTAAAACCTTCTTAATAAACTCAGAGAGATTAGAAAATATATTTATAAAACAAGATTTGATTGCTATGAGAAAGAGAACAAAGAAAAAAATGCAAAAGCTCCTATTGATTAAAACATAATTGCCAAAAAAAATCAGAAGTTGCATTAAAGGTGCCAACATGTAGGTGACAGAAAGTGAGATACAGAGGGTAGGAGAAACAGTGGAGGAGACGGTAGAGCACAAATATACTCATCTTACAAGAGGGGTGTCAAGAAATATATTGAAAGTCAATGAAATAAGAAATAAAATAGTATTTAAAATTACACAGAGAACCGCCAGAAAAAAAATTTAATCTAACTTTCGTGCTGAGAGGAGAAGGGAGAAAGGGGCATAAGTAAGCCAAATCTTCATCTTTCATATTTGGAAGTCAATAGAAAAGTTTCTATACAAATATATCTAGAATTATGATGATAACCTCAGAAGAACTGAATCTTGACAAAAGTTAAGAGATTTTCTTCTTGGAAGTGAAAAAAGAGAAAAGAGAAGAAAGTGTGGTGGGTTGGGGCTATATACTCCAGAAAAACATGTTCTTATTCTTAATCAAATCCTGTGGTTGTGAACTCATTGTAAACAGAACCTTTTGATGAGGCTGCTTCAGTTAAGGTGTGGTTCAACCAAATCAGGATGGGTATTAATCCTATTATTGTAGTCCTTTATAAGCAGAATGAAATTTGGGACCACAGAGAAAAAGCCATCAGAAGTCAATGGAACCCAGAGAAGCCAGGAGAGGCTGCCATGTGCATTGCATGTGACAGGAAAACTAAGGATGAAGGACCCCTGGTAGCCAGTCTGAGAATGCTGCAGTCTTCCGGGAGAAAGGATTACATTGATGATGCCTTGATTTTGGACTTCTAGACATAAAATCATGAGACAATAAATTCCCTTTGATTCAGCCAACCCATTGCATGATAATTGTTTTAGCAGCCAGGAAACGAAAACAGACAGGAAGCCCTGCTTTTCATCATTAGCTCTTGATTTGTTACTATGTGAATATATAACATGGTAAACATTAAATTAAAAGTAAAAGTACCAGTTTTTTAAAAAATTAACCAAAATGGCATCTGTTTCTCTTCTTTTGTTTCATGGGAAGAAAAAGAGGACTTGTGATGGTGAAAAGAGTTTGGAAACCAGGATTACTTAAAAATATTTTTTAGTATTTTTCTTCTCTATTTTTGTCATGTACATAAGTAAAGAGCAATGATTTATTCACATTTTCACCAAAAATGATCCAATAGAATTGTTTAAAAACATTTTAATTGTGTAATATATGTGAGCTTAATGTGGAATACAAAACAAAGCTTAAGTTTTCAAATTCCTTTTGGCAAGTCTAGATTTAGTCTTTGTTACCTCCTGAATTTCAATTTTAGAAGATATCAACAAAGATCTACAACAGAAAACTCTTCTCAAAAGAAGTACCTTACTTTGACAGAAGTTGTTGAGTTTTGCAATAAATTCTTGTCTGTAGATCAATAGATTACATAAATAGCAGATCAACCTTGACAAGGTCGAACAAATGCAATCATTAGTGAAATCCTAGCAATACAGAACAACCCACTGTGAATTTAGTTCATTTGTCTTCCTTGAAACATTTTTCTCTGCTCTATTTCATATCTAACTAGTCCTTATTGTGTGCTTGTTATGTTTTGTAATTGTTCCTAGACAATTTGGAATCTTAATTCATAAAAAAATTATTTATGTAAGCAATATGAATGTGCAAACATGGATAACATAGTTAACTTGAAGTTTTAACATTGGGCATTAAACACAACAGCGTAAGTGTTCTAAGATTGGGAGAACAATATCCTTGGCAAGAATATGGGTATGGAGGGGGCGGGCACAGGGAAGAACAGATCTGTTAAAAGAGTGGAGATGTCTCACTAAAGAATGAGGATAACTTCCTTTTTCATCACCAAGGGTAGTCTGTGGACCACCATCTGATTATGTTCTCATGCAGCTTCCTTCTTGCCATGGATCATTCCTTGTGGCGCTAAAGGAGACAGAGCAGGCTTAGACAGATTTGATTTCCTGGGATGTTATTAGACTTGTTCTGGTTTTCATTGGGTCTCTCTTGTATCCAAAAAATTGGAGGATTTAGGAAAGACTTTAGGTATGACTGAACAGGAATTTACTCTTATTTCTGAGACCAAAACACAAAACAGACCATTTTTTATGAGCTTCCCAGGGACTCAGACTTAGGATGAAGATCTTTTCTAGGAGTCCCACTTTTACCTAATGTTCTGCCTTTACTTTAGCATTAGGTTCCAAATTCTAAACCATTTTTATAAACATTTGAGAAGAAGCTTTGGAGGCAAGGCAATGTTTGCTGGATGGTCTCTGTATCTGCAGTTAGTCTTACTACACTCAGGTAAGCACATGTTTCCTTAGTCATAAAGTTAGGCCAACCTCCTGAGAACCATGAGGTTAATTTCACTTTTCTCCTGTTCATCATCTTGGCCATTGAAGGTGTTTTAGTTTTCTGGGCTGCTCAATCAAATACCATGAAATGGGTCAGTTAAACAATGGGAATTTATTGGCTTAAGGTTTTGGGGCTAAAACAAATGTCCAAATCATCATCAAGCAATGCTTTCTTCCCAAAGACCAGCATTTTGGGGCTGGCTGCCAGTGATCTTAGGCTTCTCTGTTACATGACAGCATCTCCTGGTCTTTCCCTATTCTTCCAAGTTCTGGCAATGTATAGCCTCTTGCTTCCTGTGGTTTTCTCTGTCTGAATTTCACTCTGCTTATAAAGTACTAGAGTAATAGGATTAAGACCCATCCTGACTGGGTTGGGCCACACCTTAACTGAAGCAACCGCATCAAAGTGTCCTTCTTATAATGGGTTCACACCCACAGGAATGGTTTATATTTAAGAACATGTTTCTTGGAGGGTACATAATGCTTCAAACCACCACAGAGGGTGTCTCATTGGGTCTTTTTGCTCCTGTTTGAAACCCTTAACTAAGCAAGTTTTCTTAGTTCCTACTGTTAATGCCGGTTAGGTACTGAGGGAAGTCATGACTATTACAAGGTCTTCTCACCATAGACCTAATTCCCACCGCATCCTTGGAGGTATTTCATCATAGTGCATGAGACTTGCTAAGAGCAGAGTTCTTGGACTTTCTACACTGAACTCTTGATCTATTTTTCCACTGCTCCTTTATCTGTCTTGTTACTTTCATTAAATATATCTTCATCTTTCCAAGTGCTAAATCAAGAAAACGGTGAGCAATCCTTTATCTTTATTTTTTTGCCACACACTCTATCAATGCTCTCTCAAGCCTAAGCTGCACAAATCTCTTTCCTGGATCATGACAATAGCCTTATCAATTGCCCTGCTTCCTCTCTTGGGCCCTTGTAGTCCATTTTGCACATGACTGTTAGAGAGATCTTTTAAAAAATAATAAACAGCAGCTGTCATCACTTTACTTTGCAGCTTAAAATCCTTCAACTAGTTTTCAGCTATATTTAAAATAATTTCTATTAATTTCTTAGCAAGGTTTATAGGGCTTTTTAATGTGGCCCCTGTGTCTGTCTCCAACTTCATCCTGGCCCATTCTCCTCCTGACTCCCAACCCTTCATAAACACTGGCCTTCTTTAACTCAGTGGAATGTGGTCAAGGTCTTTCTCACTTTGAGGCCTTCAGACTGCTAGAAAGTTTATTCTCCCAGTATTCACCTGGATGACTCCTTCCTACTTTCTAGATCTTTCAATGCCATTACCTTAGAAATATACTCTGTGACTCTCAAATTATATCCTTTGACCATATGTATTAGTCAGCCTTAGGGGTGCTAATGCAAAGTATCAGAAATCAGTTGGCTTTTATAAAGGGTATTTATTTAGGGTAGAAGCTTACAGTCACAAGGCCATAAAGAGTAGGTTACTTTCCTCACTAAAGTCTGTAGCCATGTGTTGGAGCAAGATGGCTGTCAGTCTCTGCAAGGGTTCAGACTTCCTCTTCCGCTTAAGGCTCTGTGGTCCCAGCTTCTTCCAATCTCAGCTGTAGGCTGGAATAAGGCTTGTCTCTCTCCTTGGGGCTCATTTCTTTCTGGTTTTTCTCAGCTGTTCAGGGCTCCGGTTTCTTCAGCTGTAAACAGGTGAATGGTTTGGCTCTTTCTCCAGGGCTCCAGCATCCAAAACTAAACTCTCTGTGTTCTCCTTCTCCATATTTTTACTTCCCTCTCTCTGATTGAGCATCTATTTGTATAGCCCATAGCTGTAGGCTAGCTGTAGGTGGGGATTCAAAACTTATTTGATGTGGTCAAATAAAAGTCCTAATCATGATTTAATCAAGTAAAAGTGAAACCTCTGAGTCTAATACAATCTAATATGCCCAAAGGAACAGACCAGTTTAAAAGCAAAATCCAATATCTATTTTTGGAATTCATAAACAATACCAAATTACCACACCATACTACTTTCAACATGGAAGTTATCACAACTTTTAGCAATATGTTATTGTGTATGTGTGTGTTCACATGTGTTTGTCTAACATTTGTCTCCCTAGTCAAGCATGACCTCCATGGAGGAAGGGACATTATCTCATTCACTTTTCTATTCCAAATACTTAGCTCAGTACCTAGTTTGAGTGATGCTTTAAAAAAATTGTATTGAATAATTAAATGAATGGACCTTAGCATATTTAGGAACAATTTCAGCATCATTAGAGAGAGTCCTCAAAGTTGCTTCTGAGTTTTGAGTACTCAACTAAGGAGCCACATAAAATTTTGAGATTTGGTTGGATATTAGTAAGGACAAGGCTAAGCCATGCTTCAAACACACAGAAGAGATATGGGTGCTGGAATTGGAGGAAGGGAAAAGTAGGCAAGAATAAAGCAGGGGCTTAGCTAGAATTGAATTTTTCACCTCTGTAAGCAGCTGCTTTATTTAAGAGAAGTTCTGTTCTATAGAAATATAATGTGAGCCACATATGTAATTACAAATTCGCTAATAGCTACATTTAAAAAAGATAAAGACAAACTGATGAAAGTAATTTTTTTTTTTAATATTTATTTTTATTTATTTGTCCCCCCTTGCTGCTTGTGCTTGCTGTGTCTATTTGCTTTGTGTTTTTCTGTGTCTGCTTGTCTCTCTTTTGTTGAGACATCTTGCTGCACCAGCTCACTGCACTGCGTGCGCCATCAACACACCACACTGCGTGGGCCGGCTCGCCTTCACCAGGAGGCCCTGGGAATCGAACCTGGGGCCTCCCATATGGTAAACGGGAGCCGAACCAATTGAGCCACAGCCGCTTCCCTGAAAGTAATTTTAATAATATATTTTGTTTATCCAATATATCCAAAATGCTATTTCAACAAATTTTCAAGTAGAAAATTATATATGGACATATTTTCTTCAACCAACTCTTCAAAATCTGGTACTTTACACATGCAGCACATCTCAATTCAGATCAGCCATACATCAAATATTTAAGAGCCACATAGAGCTAATGTCTACCATATTGGACAGAGCAGCCTAATGAGTTCTCAAAGTCTTATGGTGCTGACCATAAACTTTCCATAATTACCCGACAATGGGATATTACTACTGAGATATGACATGACTCCTTGAGTGGTACATTCCTGACAACTCAAGGCTGAAGGTGGTGTGTAAAGTTGGCATGTAAAAGAGAAATTTGATTTCTTTTATGTAGCTACAGACCCAGAACTGAAGTGCAAGGAGGCCGACTGTACTCAGAACTTTAATGGGAATATTCAGGAAACAAATGAGATGCTATGTCTTTCACTAAGAAGGAGCCAAATAAAGGTTAATGCCCACTTGTGCCAGGATTCAATAATTTACTGAAGGCTTCTATCAGATGATTTGAGTCCTTTTTTTTTTTTTAAAGGGAGCTTTCTTTCTTTCTTTCTTTTTTTTTTTCCAGCACCACGCCCCAGCTTGTGCTCAGTCTGTTCTCTGTGTCCATTCGCTGTGCGTTCTTCTGTGTCTGCTAGTCTTCTTATCTTCTCTTTAGGTAGTACCGGGAACCGATCCCAGAACCTTCTGACATGGGAGAGAGGCACTCAATTACTTGAGCCACCTTAGCTCCCTGGTTTGTTGTGTCTCTCACTGTATGCCAGCTTTCTGCACGGGCCAGCTCTCTGTGCAGGCCAGCTCTCTGCGCAGGCCAGTTTGCTTTCACCAAGAGGCCCCAGGAACCAAACTCAGGATCCTCCACAGGGTAGACAGGAGCCCAATCACTTAGGCCACATCCGCTTCCCTCTTGAGTCCTTTTGAATCATGAGATTCTGTAATTGAATTAAATTGAAACATTCTTCCAATAAGCATGATTCCCCCCACCCTTTTTTTTTGGCTTACATTTAGAAAGCATTACAAAATGCTTTAGACAGCATTTTATTTTCAGAGCAAAAAGGTTTTCCTCTATAGCTACATATGCAAAGATAATCTGAGAATTGAGGCAACTATTGAGATCATTTTAGACAAAAATAATGAAAACATCTGGGGAAAGAGAAGAAATAATTTATTAACACCACTGTTTCTTCACTTTGGTTTTATTAGCATGAACTTGGCCTAAGTGAATGTTTATGTAACCTCCATCGTGTGCTGGTCTTTTCCACAATGTTATCTGACTGCATGATGTACATTATTGATGGTAGTGCATTTTAAACATGACATTCTACTTACACAATTGCAACTGAAATTAGAATATATTTACAAATAGACAAATTTTATATACTAAGGGACTTACTAGGCTTAAGGAATGCTGAGTTCTTATAGCAACTTCTCCCGATAAATACATGGTGCTTTCTGTTTGTTGCCAAGGATGGCCTCTGAGAAGCCTGGACCTGGAGGTGTTAAACTCTTGCCTCACCTACTCCCTCATGGCAGGAAAGTAGAACTCAGCCCAGCTAGACAGCGAGGGATTCTCCCTGCTTCTAAACCATAGGCGAATGATAACATTTTTTGAAAGTGGAAGCGTTTAAAGAAACACAGGGTGCTAATTGGTATCCTTGTCCTTGTCTTTTTAGAAAGTATTTCATTCAGGTGAAAATGGAGAGATGATTCTACTACTACTATTACTATTACTACTACTACTTCTTTTCTTCTTCTTTTTTAGCCTTAGCATTGATTCATTATTTCCTTTTTCATTCATTTAGTAAAACATTATTTCCAAACACTTATTTTATACCAGCTACCGTATGAGAAAAAAACCTACTTGTCATGGTTAAGCTAATGTGTCAAGTCGGCCAGGTAATTGTGCTCAGGTGTTTGGTCAAGCAAGCACTGGGTTAATTGTAATATAAGGACATTTATGGACTTTAGTCATCAGTGAATTTACTACATAGATGGCTGATTACATCTACATCAACCAGGGTGATTGCTGTCAGCAATGAGTGGTGCTTTATCCAATCAATTGAATGCCTTAAAAGGGGAAGTGATTTCAGCAAAGAAAATTTCCCAGCTTGTCTTTGGACAGTCAATGTCTCCTGGAAATTCATCAAGGACCTTCATTGGACTTTCATTGGAGCCCCTGGTTTGCAGCCTGCCTGTGGAACCTGGACTTGTGCATCGCCATGGACATGTGAGAGACTCTTATAAAATCTCATACTATTTACAGATATCTTCTGTTGATTCTGTTTTCCTAGAGTACCTTGACTAATACACCATTCCATGGCCTTAATTAGTTCACCAGTAAGAACACACATTCACCAAAACAATAATTGTTCTACAACACGACAAATTAGGAAATGGACAAATGTGCAAAGTGTCAGGTTGTGGGCATGCTACAGAGGGCCAAGCTCGGCCTGCCTCCCAGAAGTGCTGCCTTTGAGCCAGGCCTTCAAGTATGCTGTGCACTTCTGGTATTTGGTGGTGGTGGGGGGGTGGGAGGCTGCAGCCTAGGCCAAGGGAACAAAGTGAAAGCACAGGGGCATGTGTGTGTGTGGGGGGGGACATGACAGGTGGTCTGAAGTGACTGAGAGTGGTAGTCAAGGCTGCCAAAGCCAAGAGGGGGCAAGTTGTGAAGAGCATAAGGGCTCAATCTGCCTGGGGAGTTCTTACTCCTCTTGATCTTTAGAATATTTTTTAGTTCTAAGTCTGAAGACAGAAACCAGAGAGTCTTCTAGAATGTAGGATTGGAAAGATGAGTCATGCTCCATTTTGATATCTTCTGCTGCTGCTGCTGCTGTTGCTGCTTTTGCTTGTTCCTCCTCCTCCTCCTCCTCCTTCTCTCCTTCATTTCCTTCTTTTGTAAAATAGCAAGAATGCATCTTGTTATAATTTTGCAAACAAAAGGGCATAGAAATTCTGGGAAGGGGGAAATTTGGGTGCCACTCTGTACTAGTTTTCTATTCAAAAACAAGACGCAGTTATCTCATAGACATAAAATGTTAATGAGCTGAGTCTCTGTGCCCACTGTGAACCACCATGGGCTGGCTGTGCTCTGGAGAGTTCTGGAGATCACCAAGTAGTATGTCAGAATTCAAGTGACCTCAAAGCCCTATTGTGACCAAATGGCCCTTGGCATGAATAGGGATGTTCACATTCAGGCTTGTGAACGAAAGAAAAAGGAGCTGACCCACCATCCCCAGATGGTTATGTAGCCTTTGCAAACCAGCAAGGCCATTGGCTGGTTTTTTTCTGAGCTGAGACTAGATCCCATGAGAAACTAAGGCCATCTAGTATGAAAAGCTGTGTCCTGCATGGGTTGCGATTGCTGAAAAGCCACCACAATGGGAGAATGACTGATTAATCCTGTTGATCCTGGAGAGCCGGTCCTCAGGGTCTAAGAGCCAAGACCATGTCATGCCAGTCAGGCTGGGCTCATCTGCTTTGTGCATGGAGACAGCAGCCTGGATCCCCACAGTGAATCATACCTTGGCATTACTTTTAATAAAATCTTGTGCATTGGGTTAATTCTAAACCTTTGCTGCTGGCCTAAGCACCCTATTCACGACAGCCTCTAAAGGATAGGGGTAGCAGGCATCCAGCTTCAGGAACCTGAAGTAAGCTCACAACCAGAAAATATTTCTGAGCATGCATAAGCCCATCACAGAAACACCTCCTTGCATTTCAGAAACGGAGGTAATGGATCAATGAATTGAATTTTGGCAAACTTAAGCTTCTTATACTTAAGCTCGTTTCTCCAAAATCTGTCACAACTTTCCTCATTTCAAAAATTCTCTGACAATTCTTCATCTGTCATTGGATCTTCTTTTATTGATCTCAACCCCATGCCATCCCTGTCACTCATCACAAAGTTTGTTGCTTTCTCTGTATTTGCTCAACTTATTCCTTTTTTGAAAAGTCTACCTCTTTTCTCTGACCTAAATATTTACCCTCTCACTCTTGTGGCCCTGGCATATTCTTCATATTCTCTATAACTCTGTCCCCAATTATATTTAGAAAACACAAATCTCTCCCCTTCTTTCATTTTCATTTTAATAAATGAGTGCCTACTTTACATCAATGTTAGGTGCTGTGAAAAATATAAAGGTAAGTAAGGGTCCCTGCCCTCAGCTATGATTTAAAAGTGAAATTAGTTAAGTAAACAAGTACACCAATAAGTGAGAAACTGAGGGTGAAACCATGTACTTCGGGAACTTTAAGAAAACCGGAAGGGCAATGGCTAAAGAGATAAAGAAATGCATCATTTATCTACAAAAGAGGTTGCATTTGAACTGAGCCTTGGTGAACATGACAGCTCTTTGATTTCTACTTATTTTCATCATATGTATGTACTGTGGCATTTAATTATACACAATGTGATGGCCTTTTAAAATATATACTTCACACACAGTTTGTTCAACCATGGGTCTGGTCTCCCTGGAAGAGAGTAAACTCCTTTAGTGCAAGCCTTATCATCTTTGTCTTTTGTATTACTTAAGCACACTAAGCATTCAAATAACCCTGGCTGAGTTGTTGACACATTATCATCATGACACATATCAGTAGTTTGTGATTATCTTGTACAATGTGGAGTTGAAAAGCCCAAAACCTCCTTTAAAACAGGGTATGTTATGCAGAGTAATAGTGTGGTGCATCTCAAAATACTGTCATCTTCTTTCAAATTGTTGCACCTAATTCCTGTGAAGGAATCTATACTTACCTCTTTAGAGATATTGAGATCTTGGAACCTAAATTTAGAACCCAAAGTAATCTGATGTTGGTGAGCATATGGCCCACTGTGATCAAAAGGGAGGAGCCAAGTGGGCCAAGGCCATGTGGGAATGTGGGCAGTCCCTGCTGCCTCCAAAGCCAGGCCATTACTTTATCAGGGAAGCATTTTCCTTTTTCCCATGAACTTGGTATTTGGTTGATGTTTGTTTCGTTACATGGTAAGCTGTCCAAGGCCTCGTGAAGTGCTGGCTTCTTGGCTGATGATTTTTCTTAGGAGTCCTTATAGCCAATCTTCTTGCTTGTTGGAATTTCCAGAAAGGGTGGGTTGACCATTCATGGGCAATCTGAAATGTGAGGGGGTCAGAACTGCAGTGACCCCATGCTAGGGTGTCAGGGTCAGGTTAGTGTCTAGCAAGATGCAAGTGTTCTTCTCAGACGGCTCCATACCTGTGTCACCTCCCTCAACCTTTAGAAGTCAGCAAAGCCAGAATCTTAGATTATCTAACATCTGCTGATTCCTTCCATCACTCTCCCTTGCACAACAGGACAGAATCAAGGGCTGAACATTTGAATGTCTCTCTGTAGCATTGCTTACAAGATTTCAGCTATCACTGTCATACAGCAGTGCGTTTTGGATCAGGGAAGACTCATGTCTAAGGTACTTGATTTTCTGGACTGCTAGCTTGTGTTCAAGGATGTTAGCTTCCCAAGCATGGTGCTACACAGTTTTAGGACATGCTGATACAACTGTAGCAATTTCCCCCAATTTGTTTCTGACAAAGAACTCTCTTCAAAATTGAGTTGGCTTCTCTTCTTTTGTTAGAAAATGCTGGTAAACACAATTAGCCTCATTAACCCCAGTTTCTGTTTCATAACCAAAAATTAGCCTACAATCACTGGTTTGCTGGAAAGAACAGTTGTAATTAGTCTTTAATTGACTGATATGAAAATCTGCCTCTTCTTTAATTTCTCTGACATCTCAGTGCATAGGAAACATGTCCGAACTATCCCACGCTGGCACTGGGGACAGGAGTAAAAATAAATCAGGGATTTAAATCAAAGCCCTCAAGCTGAGACATGAAAACCGATATTCTTGGACATGGAAATTGGAGACGAGTTGGGCATATGTCAGGGAGGGAGATGATGAGAAGAAGGGAGATGCTCTGAAGCCTGTTTCCATCCCTGTTCCTAACATAGCCAAAGAACTTTGTTGGTGACGCCAATGAGTCTGTCATCCATAGGCAACATCAAATGACTATTTGGGAAATCAGTACTTGCTTCATTGGCACAGGAGAAAAATCATGGGCCTCAGTCCTTGAAATCCATATCACTGACTAGCTTTAACAATAACGCGTTTTTTGTGGGCAAGACAAAAGTCACACTTCATGAGTTGTTTTGGCACTTCTTCCTTCTTCAGATTAGCACCTAAAGACTAAGCTTCCTGGCCTTATGATCAGAAAGTTGGGATGATGGGTTGAGTAGTGAGTCTAGGAATCAATAAGCTACACGGACCATTGTCCCTCCAGTGGCTGGTAGTCCAAAGAAAGAAATTGCCCAGTGCAGAAAGGCTGAGGATGTTTTATTTCCTTTTGCTAAACAGATAATCTGCTTCATTAAAAGGAAAGTAATTTGAAATATTTCAACCAAGGTCTTTGGATCTGAGTTTAGCAAAGTGTGGTTTTGAGAAGCTTATCTTTCTGAATTAGTCACTGAAGTGGCATGCTCTCTGGGTTGTTCACTTTTGAAAGGCATGATAGAGGCTAATAGCTTGGTCCTCAGAATCTGAGGCTAGTGGAACCTTGGGCAGAGTGGTGGTGGGGGGTGGGGAGAACAAGTCTGCAGGTCCTTAGGCTGAAGCGTGGATGACCTCAAATAAAGACCCTGGTGTAGTAGTGTCCCTACTAACTGAGAGTTAGGAGATGTATGCGTGGCATGGATACTCTCTTGGCCTCAGTTTCCTTTTGGTGGAAGGAGGAATTTGGAGGTTATAAACTCTAAGACTCCATCTAGCTATGGCACTTTCTGAGTGGATACTAAACCAAGTTGTGATCTCCAGCATGGCCAAACAAGTATTTAATTCCTTAACAGACATAATTCCTTTATTGTCCCTTTGACTCCCTCTCCAAACTGCTTTTTCTCTTAACTCTCACTAAAGATTCTTAATTTCCGAGTTGTTCCTTTATAGACTTAGATGATGCCCCCTGGCCGGGTACATGCTCAAGACTCTGAATTGTCTCCCTGTCAGTGTGGACTCTGGCTGGAGGGCTGTGAAATGGAGCTGAGCTGTTCTGTCTCGGTGCCCAAACTGCAAATGAGAAATCTTATAATTCAAATTGAAGTTCTCCTGTGTCACTCCCTGCAACTCTTATCAAGGCTCATAATAGTGAAATAAAATAGTCACCAAGTGAAGAAATCATCCAGGGCAGTAAAGTATCTTTTATTAGGCACCTAAGGCATTGGATGCAAATAAAGTAATGAGAGGAAATTAATATTATTCTCTCCATGCTCTTTGGAGAGGGTGGTGGGTGACACTTGAGTAAATAGCAATATCTTTGAAATACCTTCCTTATTCTCTCCAGCATTGTTTATGCAAGAGTCTCTGTCCTTCCAATAACCAGGGTGGAAATGGTCTTGTTGGATAAAATAACTGGATCTAATTACTTGGAGCCCCATAGATAGGAGGGTCTGAGTTGAGATTTCTATTTTAAGAACTTTCAGGAACCTATTGTTTAGGAACCACTATATTCCAAAGAATGACACTAAGCCTCTTACTTGCAGAAACATGTCTTTGCTTAGCTTTCCCCTACTTTACTCCACCTTCTCTGGCCCCATAGCCTATGTTCCTTTCCCATTTTATTTTTTGTTTATTTCAAGCAAGGATCATGTATTGTACAGGAAGAGGAAAGAGCTTATTTTGAAAAGTCAGGGCTAGAGGCCTCTCCTTCTTCCTCTGGCATTAATTTCTTGCTTTTTTTTTTTTGGTAATTAGACACAGAAAGGTCACCTAGCATTCTGGCAATAATGGAAAATAGGAGGGGGCATCATAAAGTAAAAGCAAACAATCAATATGAAGAAGTCAAACCTGTGTTCTTGTTTTTCTTCCAGTTTCTCTAGAAAGAGATTAGTTATTTATTGATTATTCATATGCCACCACTTCCCTAAAGATTTTGAGGCAGTTTAATTTGGTAGTGACTTTGATAATACCTGAATGATCTTAAATTTAATTTCTTGGCAAAATAACAACAAGCCAATTCAAAAATCTGATTTGAGTGCTTCTAAGTTTCAGTGAAACAAAAAAAATTGTCTCAGCTAAAACATCTGTGTTCACTTGTTCCAGTCCTCTGATCCACCATCCAGCCATGTTTGTCTTTGTTGTTGACATTTGCTTTCTTGTTCTGCTCAGATGCATGCATGCAAACAGATGCAACTACAAGATTTGACTCTTTCCATTTCTTGCACATTCTTGGCTTAGACCAGTGAGGGGTTCGATCTGTATTTCCATAGTCCCAGCATTTAAGGGGTCCTCAGTCAGAAGGAACACCTCTTTCAACTTGTCTGGAGGGTGGCCACCCCTCCGGAGCAGTTCTTATAGTCAGTATCATGACAGTGGACACTTTGAAATTCTGAACCTTTTTTGATAAATTAAATTGTTGCCATTCCATGAACTTGCCTTGGGCTTTCTCGCTCCATGGTTTGGTTCATGCTATTTCTTTGGCCTGAAAGTCTCCCTATTTACACTGCCTGTCACAGTCCTCCTCATTCTTCATGGTTGGTTGAAAGACTACTGGCTCACAAAGACTGCATGCATCAGTTATCAATTGCCACATAAAGCTGCATAACAAATACCCAAACCTTGGTGGCATGCAGTCAACATTTACTTTTCACAAGTCCACAGTCAGCTGCTTGGTTCTTATGGTCTCAGCTGGGCTAACCCATGTATTTGCAGACAGCTCTGTAATGGGCAGCAGGTCTCTTGATCTTGACAAGGCTCTCACATGTGAGGGGGATGGCTGGCTATAAAGTGGCCTAAGATGGCCTTAGCTGGGACAGCTGGGCTTTTCCCACATGGTCTCTCATTCTCCAGTAGATTGACTTGGGTTCATTCTCATGGTGGTAGCAAGGTGCTGAAATAGAAAAGACGTGTGCAAGGCTCCTTGAGGCTTAACTTGGAGCTAGCACATGATCATTCTGACACATTTTTTGGCCAAAGAAAGTCACAAGGCCAACTTTGATTCAAGGATTGGGGATCTAGACTCTGCCCCTTGATGGGAGGAATTGAAAAATCACATTGCAAAGGGCATGGAGGGGAAGAATGAGGAATTAGGGAATTTTTTTCCATCTACCAAACCTTTCCTGATTACCTGGTGTGAAGTAGTTTTCAATCATGTTTTGTTTTTACTTTTTTTATAGCAATTAAATGAATATTATCTGGCTACTTGTTTTATCTCTCTTACCAAACTCCTTAAAGTCAGAGGCCATGTCTCATTTGTTGTTTGGGTCCCAAGTAACTTAATGCAGTACTTTGCTCCTGTTAAGCATTAGGTATATTTAAGAATAGAAACAGTCTACAAATAAGGAAAGATACAAAAAAAAAAAAAAAAAAAAAATCACACAGAATTTTTAACCTGGAATGGTTTTAGAATTTTATCTATTCGATCAGTCTGCCTTGCATTAAGTAAGCCACTCTAAATAGAAGACCAACAAAAAAATTACCTTTCAATGCAAAGATGTCTCTCCTAATCCATGCCCACTGCAAGCTGTGCACCATCCATTCACCCTAATGCACCAGCTTTAATTTTCCAGTTTCTTAGCAGATAGAGAACAGCTGTTTCCTATCTTCATCTTAGCCTTTACTCTCTCCCTTGTTTCTTTTCACTGTGATTCAACTACATACTTCATTGGTGTCAATGACATGTTCTTAGTGTTCAAAGTTTGAAACAGAACCCAATTACCCAGAACAGTGCCTGGCACACAGCAGGTGCTCAGTAACTGCTTGTTGGATGCATAGATGCAGAGTCTCTCATGGGCCTCTCTAAAGGAGAGTTTTCCAGAACTACTATAGGACCCTGCAGGGAATTCTGGCTCCCCTAGCCTTTTTTTCTCATCTCCCTTCCTGAACCATGGCTCATGAGCAAATGAATCAACCTTGGCTCTTCGAGCAGCACTGAATCCCCAACTTCTTGGCTCCTTCCATCTAGCCTTTTAGCCAGAACTGTATTTTAAGAAGACCAAGCCAGTCTTGAGTGCAGTGTGGATTCTGTTTTGAAAAGAAAGGGAAGACTGAATTCTGCACTGATTTGTTCATGCTGAGAGCTCTCCACTATGTGGAATGCAATTCAATGTATATTTCAGGTTTTAAATGTATATTACTCTTACCATGATTTTTCCTGTCAACATTTATTTGAGTTCTAGGTTTTCCCATCAGCATATGCCCCATAGCTCTCCTGGTTTGGTTTAATTGTCCAGCCAAATAACTGAGAAAAAGGGCCTATTTTTTTCTTCCATTTGGAGAAGAGGTTGTTTTTTTTTTTTTTTAAAGAAAGCCATATGTAATCTAAAACCTAATTCCCTGTCCTTTGTTACAATTTAGTGAATTCTTAACCTCAGTTTTCAACACAATGTATCTTTCAGATTCACCCTGAATCATTTTTTTAGGCAATCCCTTATCATGATATGACTACAGCTCTGACTTCAGAACAATATGATGTCTAGTCTCTACTAGCAATTTATTCTCAGCTACCAGCAGGTCTCTACCATCAGCCCTAAGCAGTTTATTCAAACTTGTTGACCTACGTCAACTGAAGCCATTAAAAAGACAATCCTCTCAGGCTTCTACCTTTTCAGGATGGTCTCCCATCCTCTGTGACTGTCAGGATTCTCTTTCTTCCCTGAATTTGAATCTTTCTGAAACTGAGACTTTCCTGTGAGAAGGAGACAGCTTCCCACTTTCCTCCTTCCTAAAACCAATTACACATTTTTCCTATAGTCAAGGTCTATTTGAAAATTCATATAAAAGTACTCTCATAGGGCTGACTAGAAATATTTCAGACCTGCAAATTTGTAGCCTGTTGCCACGAAAGAAGCTGTGTTTCCAGGATCTTTTGGGTCAGAGACCAAAACCCAACTCTATCTTAGGCAAAAGGGGAATATATCATCCCACATAAACCAGGGACAATTGGATGCAGCAGGCTGATCATTATCAGGTATCTGATAATGATCCAACTCAGTAAGGATGAAGCAGAAAGTAACTTTATTCTTCCAGGACTCTCCTGCAAACCCACTCTTGACTGTTGATAGTTTTTCCCCTCTGGTCAAAACTCCTACAGGATCCAGAGCTTTTAGAGTCACTTTCAGGTCATAAAATGTCCAGCCCAGCATAATAACTAAACTCTAGGCTCTCACCCAAATTAAAACTTTTCTCTACCACCTGAGACTGTCCCAGGCTTGGCATTCTATAGTAGGACAAGGAGGGCATGGTCAGTTTCTTCTTCCTTCAATTTCCCCCTCCTTCCACACCTTGAGAGGATTAAGTGGGAGTAGAGAGGGTGCATGGGAAAAGAGCACAGCTGGTGCAGTTGTTACCCAGTGTTAGTGATCTCTGGGTGTGGCAGATGTAAGGATGCTGGTTCTTTGGCTTATGGTGCATTTCTGTGTTTTTGCTCCGGTAATTTCGCCATTAAGCCTCTGACTGCAATTCCCTGGAGCACTTACAGTACCCCATGAGCCCCCAGACTTTAGGGAATCCATGCCATACAGTCCACTCTGGAGCGCATGCAAGAGGGGCCTTTACCCTGAGCCCTGCCCTATAGAGGGAACTCTCTGGGCCTGCTCTGGCTGTACCCCTTCTTGGAGCAAGGAGTCTGTGGAGGCAGGGGTCCTGCCCACCCATAGTCCACTCCCCACCCCCACTACCACACCATGCACCCAAGGGCCCCAATCTCCACATTGGTTGGGGGCCTTTCAGGGGCATTAACTCTGACAGTTCTGGTTGCCTGATCATGGTCCTGCAGACAAGCTTGTTAAGCTAGGAGGTACAGGGAGCCATCCGTTTGACCAGGAATTGTCTACAGGTAGTAGACAGGGGTAGGTTGTGGGGGTGTCCATGGGCTATATCTGGATATTGGGATAATATGATTTACAGCCTACTTTAGAACCACATGGTTAGAATAGGCACAGCAGGGAGGAGAGCAGGGAAAAAGCATTTCCCAGAAGAAGGGGAGGAGGTTGTTCTGGGCACGTGAATTGGCATTACCTAGGAGTTCCATAGTGCGGGTGGGGTGGGGGATCTAACAGTGTTAAATTGACAGGTAAAAGCTTTGCAACAGCTTGTTTCAAAAAATTTTATAGGTAAATCTACAAGTTAGCTTTAATGTAACTTTTTACTTTGTAATTGTGTATTCCTGATACTTTCTCAGAGATTTCCCCTAATAATACAGATCTCTTTCTTTTCCTTTATTTGCCTTTATCTTTTGAGAGAAAACTTTATTCTTCAAAAACAGTTCAAGCAACATTTACTGAGCAACTGCTATGTTGATGGCACTTGTATTAGATACTGAGGATCCAAAAAGGAATAAGGCACAGTCCATGCTCTCAGACTGTGCAAGGTCCGTTCTCTGTCTTCCTGCCAAGCACGTCAGAAGCCTGAGGTTCCTGGCTGAGAAAGCTGGTTGAGACTCTCCCTCTTTCTTCTTGCTCCCACTGACTCTAGAATGATGTTTTAAGTACTGTATGTTCACCTGTTTGCTGAGTAAGATATTGAACAAGACATTCTTGTCTCTAGGATGCCACTTTAAAGGGAAATCTCTCTCTTTTTTTGTCTGCCACTATTGAACACTGGGTTAATGTCTTTCTAAGTTTTATGCTTTATCACATTCCAGGCAATATGATCGTGACACCATCAACTGTGTACACTCCCTTACTTTTTCTAGCTGCATTTCCCCCCCTATTGAAATTTATATTTCTGTCTCCAATCTGCCAGCCTTTTCTCAGGAACCCTCAGGTACAGAATTTATTTCAATTTTCTGTATTCTCACTTTCTAACACCAAAATATAATCTACCTATCCCTGTGAGGCCCTGCTGACCTTTTGCTTCTCTTCAACTTGACACATTTTTAATTTTTGTCTTTAGTCTTTTTATATTTTTGCTTTAGTTCTCTGATCTGGCTTCCTTTCCACCTGTTTTGTACTCTGGCTGTAGTTTTGGTTTCCTAGACCACCACCTTCCACTTCTTTTCCTCTGCAGAGACCAACCCCCATCAGGTCTTCGCTCATTTACCACTGACCTGTGCTTCCTGCTCATTCATTTCTCACCAAGGATGGGCTGCCTGCTAAGCTGATTGGGGTACAGCTCCTCTTGGACTCCAGTTAGTTTCCCTTCTGTGCCCTTAATCTCCTCCTTCTCTGGCCAGGGCTTCCTGAATGACCCACCTCTCATTTGACTGTGCAAAACTGAATTTGAGAAATTGAGCAGACTCTTTACCCATCCCACCCCATCATCAGCCCAGGCCACCGTCACCCTTCTTATTGCCCTGGGACAGTGGAAGTCCACAATGGGGTTGGTTTTGATGGACAAAAGTGGGAGAAACATTGGTGATGCCTTCAGGCCTCTCCTCAGGCACAAGGCCCTCTCCCTTCCTCTCTTTATTGGGTATTGTGAACCAACTGTTTTGTTAATATTTTATTTTGACACAATTCCAAACTCACAGAAAAGTAGCAAGAATAGTACAAAAAATTCCCCCATCCTCAACACCCAAAGCTTTGCTAAATGTCCCAGGAACATCCTTTGTAGCAGCGGGTCCAGGCTGGGATCATACACGTAGCTTGCTGTCAGTATCTCTAGTCTCTTTCAAACAGTTCCTTAGTCTTCCCTGACTTTCATGACCTTGACATTTTTTAAGATTGCATACCCTTCGTTTTGTTGAATGCTCTGTAACATGGGTTCGTCTGATGTTTCCACATTACTAGGCCTTGATGATTCATTCTAGTGAGGGAATATCACAGATGCCATGTTCTTTCCACTGCATCCTATCCAGTTGCACCTGAAGCTCGTTGGTCCTATGATCGTGGTAGTAACTTTGATAGCTCGGTAAAGATGGTGTCTGCCAGCCTACTCCACTGTAAGTTTACACTCTTCTTTGTAATTAATAAATACATTCTGGGATGATACTTAGAAACTATGCAAAACCCTACCACTCAATCAATTTTTACCTACAAATTTTAGTGCCTATGGGTATGTTTCTTGACAGAATTATTACTGTCGTGGTTGCCAAATGGTATTTTTCCAATACCGTCACTCCTTCTACATTTATTAGTTGGCTTCCTATCATAAGGAAGAGCTTTCTTTCTCCACCATTAATTTGTTCATTCAAATTAATTTATATCAGTGTGGACTGATGACTTCCTATTTTATTCAACAGGTTGTAATCCATTCTAATATCTTTATTTATTTTGATGCTCAAATTACCCCAGTTTGTCCATATAAGGCCCTATGCCCATCATTTTTTACCACAAAAATGTTCCAGATTTGCCTGTTCTTTCCCTGATCCAGCTCTGAGATCAGCCATTTATGTATGTACATATTCATTCTCATGTATTTATCCTACATCTTTTTTCAATTGTGAAAACCATGACTTCTCACTGATATTTCCAATTCCAATCCAACACCTCAGGCTTTATTCTTGCTTTCCCCTTTTCCATATTTGTACTTCCCTTCATCAATAATGTGAACCCAGACTCCCAATATCTCTATGTACCTATACATAACCAGTCTTCCTGACCCTACCTGGTTGTCACATTGCTCCACCACTCCTGCTTGCAGACTCAACCCCGACGTGAGCCTTCCTCCTTCAGATCACCAACCATATTTGGGCCTGCCTAATCGCTTTTTGATGACAGAAGGAAGGAAACCAAAAAATATTTCCTAAGGAAGGAAAAGGAAGAGGAATAGGAAGAGCAAAAGAGCTGTGCTAAGATTTTTTTCCAAACTGGATTTACTTTCATCTCTTTTTAAATTTAGACAGCTATTTCATTATCATTTATGAAATTATTCCATAGAATTAATATATATGTATTTATATATTGATTATCTATTCTATTCTAGTACATATTTTTTTGTTCACAATATACGCTGTCTCTATAAATAGTCACTACTTAATCATCTTTGAGATTGGATAGGAATATCAGATACTCAGTTTAGTGGTCTGGAGAAAATTATTTCTATTTTCATCATAATGGGTTAGGTTAGGCTACACAGACAAACATCCCCCAACTCTCAGCAGCTGAATCCAACAGAAGCTTATTTCTTGTTTCTGCTACATGCCCAAAGCAGGTTAGTAGATGGGGTATCAGGGACCTAGTGTTCTGGAGGCTTCATTTCTAAAGGTATTCCCATGATTACCTTTGCGGTAGAAAGAGATGGTGACAATTAAAAAAATGTAAAATATTTTGATACTATAAGATGAGAGCATGGTAACGACCATTTCTAATAGTTATGTCCTGGAATGGCAGATAATCTTCTTGAGAGTTTTTTTGTTCATTACCCTAGTGGATTACACAGTTCAGGTGATGAAGAGGATAATCACTGTATATAAGAGGTAACTTTTTTCTGATTATAAAAGTAATAGAGATGGCGGACTATTAAGACACGGGAACCTCTTCTCCAGAAAAATAGCTAGAGGACAAGCTGAAACAGCCCCGATAAAGATCTTCTAGGGTTTAGGTCAGCAGATGAAGGCTGCACACCACCCAGAGGAGAGAGGGACAGAAGAGGGAAATCGCGACTACAAAACTGTGAGTTGCAAGTAGCAGCTTCTGCTGCTGCCGGCACCGTCCCCCACACTCTTCAGAATTCTCGGGCCCCTGGGCCTGCGACCACAGACAAAGGGGGCTTCAGGAATCTGCCACTCCCGGAAAGGGGAGAGAGAGGGACACAGCCTTAGGCTGACTCAGGTTCGGACCTAAAATTTGGGCTGCAGAGCCCCACGGACCCTTCCACACGGCGGTTTGCCCTGGGAGCCTGGAAAGGCCTGGAGAAATCCAATCCTCGCCACCTCCCTCTCTTCTAGCCTGGACTAATTGTTGAGGACACCACAGGAGAGGGGAGAGAGAGCCTGGGGCTGACCCTGCTTTGGACTCCCAGGTTTGGTCTGCCCTGTCCCGAGAGCCCTTCCAGGCTGGGTGGGGCTGCGCCATTGTTTGCCTTGGAGCCTGTAAGGGGCTAAAGATATACAAACCTCCCAATCTCATCCTCTACTAACAGGGACTGATTGTTGAGGATTCAGAAGGGAGTGGAAATATTTCCTAGCTGGGAAAAGGGGGGCGCTACGAGAGAAGTGTGGAGAACTGTCTCAGAAAGTTTGAATCACAGGGCTCGTAGCCCCCAGACAGGAAGCTCTATCACATTGATCTGGTCTGTGTCACAACAAATACGCTCCCACCAGGCATTGAATTGAGAGCAGCCAACAAGCGCCATCTCCTGGCAGACCAAGGAAGTACACATAAGAAAATTAATAAGTAAGAGAGTCTTTTCCTGGCCTCTATAGCCTCCCTGCCCAAGGCCCTAGGAAACGACTCTACAACCAATTACTGGGTCCAGTGCCCAGTTTTGAGCAACCAGCAGAACAATCCTAACAATCAAGGTTGAGCCAAAAATCAAAGAGCGGAGGTAACTCACAGCTGCCTGCCACTAAAACCCCATAAAAGAGAAAGAGATAGAGCATCTAAGTAAAATACAAACTAACCAGATGCCTAAGCACCAACAAAAAATTACGGACCATACTAAGAAAATAGAAGACATGGCCCAAGAAAAGGAATACAGCAAAGTCCCAGAAGAGATGCAGAATTTGAGAGAACTAATCAGTGAGATGAGCACACATTTCCAAAATCAAATTAATGAGATGAAAGAGAATATAGTTAAAGAGATCAATGACATCAAGAAGTCATTGCGCGAATGTAAAGAAGAATTTGAAATCATGAACAGAAAAGTAACGGAGTTCATGGGAATGAAAGACACAATAGGTGAAGTAAAAAATACATTTGAAGCATACAGCAGCAGACTCGAAATGATAGAAGAAAGAATAAGTGATACTGAAGACAGAGCAGCTAAAATTGAAGAGAGAAAAGAACAGAGAGAGAAGAGAATGGAAATAATTGAGCAGGGGCTCAGAGAGTAGAATGACAACACAAAACGCAAGAACATACGTGTCATGGGAGTTCCAGAAGGAGAAGAGAAAGGAAAAGGGGCAGAAAGAGTATTTGAGGAAATAATAGCCGAAAATGTCCCAACTCTCACGAAAGAAATGAACTTTCATGTCCAAGAAGCACACCGTACCCCAATAAGAATAAATCCAAATAGACCTACACCAAGACACATATTATTCAGAATGTCAAATGTAAAAGATAAAGAGAAAATGCTCAGAGCAGCAAGAGAGAAGCAAATGATCACGTACAAAGGACGTCCAGTAAGACTTTGTGCAGATTTCTCTTCAGAAACCATGGAGGCGAGAAGAAAGTGGTATGATACAATTAGGAAACTGAAAGAGAAAAACTGCCAGCTGAGAATGTTTTACCCAGCAAAACTATCCTTCAAATATGAAGGTGAATATAAAGTATTCACAAACAAACAGAAACTAAGAGAGTTTGCAAAAAAGAATCCACCTTTGCAGGAAATATTAAAGGAAGCCTTAGAACCTGAAAGAAAAAGACAGGAGAGAGAGGCTTGGAGGAGAGTATAGAAGAAAGAAAAGCAGAAAGGATAACCAAAAAAGTAAAAAGAAAGGCAAAAATAAGATGACATATGAAAATTAAAGAATAAAATGGGGGAAATAAATAGTGCAGTTTCAGTAATATCATTGAATGTGAATGGATTAAATTCCCCAATCAAAAGATACAGGCTGACAGAATGGATAAAAAAACATGAGCCATCCATATGCTGCTTACAAGAAACTCATCTCAGACACAAGGATACAAGCTGGCTGAAAGTAAAAGGTTGGAAAAAGATACTCCATGGGAATAGTAAACAGAAAAGAGCAGGGGTAGCTATACTAATATCAGACAAAACAGACTTCAAATGCAAAAAAGTGATAAGAGATGCAGAAGGCCATTATATATTAATAAAAGGGATGATCCTCCAGGAAGATATAACAGTCATAAATATCTACGCACCTAACCAGGGTGCCCCAAAATATATGAGACAAACTCTGGCAAAACTGAAGGGAGAAATAGACATCTCTACAATAATCGTCGGGGACTTCAACACCCCTCTCACATCATTAGATAGAACAACTAGACAGAAGATCAACAAGGAAACAGAGAACTTGAACAATATGATAAACAAGTTAGACCTAACAGACATATACAGAACAATGCATCCAAACTCAGCGGATTATACATTCTTCTCAAGTGCCCATGGATCTTTCTCCAGGATAGACCACATGTTAGGTCACAATACAGCTCTCAATAAATATAAAATGATTGAAATTTTACAAAGCACCTTCTCAGATCATAATGGAATGAAACTAGAAATCAATAACAGACAGGAAAAAAGGAAATTTGCAAATGTGTGGAAACTGAACAACACACTCCTAAATATTAAGTGGGTCAAAGAAGAAATTGCAAGTGAAATCAGTAAATATATTGAGACAAATGAAAATGAGAACACAACATATCAAAACTTATGGGATACAGCAAAGGCAGTCTTGAGAGGGAAATTTATAGCCCTAAATGCCTATATTAAGAAACAAGAAAGAGCTAAACTCAAAGATTTAACTGAACAACTTGAGAAACTAGAGGAAGAACAACAAATCAATCCCAAAGCAAAAAGAAGGAAAGAAATAATAGAGATTAGAGCAGAAATAAATGAAAATGAGAACAAAAAAGCAATAGAGAAAATCAACAAAACCAAAAGCTGGTTCTTTGAGAAGATCAATAAAATTGACAAACCCCTCACTAGACTAACAAAGAAAAAAAGAGAGAAGATGCAAATAAATACAATCAGAAATGAAAGGGGGGAAATTACAAATGACCTCACAGAAATAAAAAGAATCATAAGAGGATATTATGAGAAATTATATGCCAACAAACTAGACAACCTGGATGAAATGGACAAATTTCTAGAAACTCATAACCAACCTACACTGACACAACAAGAAATACAAGAACTTAACAAACCAATCACAATTAAGGAGATTGAATCCGTCATCAAAAATCTCCCAGCAAAGAAAAATCCAGGACCAGAAGGCTTCACAGGTGAGTTCTACCAAGCATTTCTAAAAGAATTAACACCAATCCTGTTTAAACTCTTCCAAAAAATTGAAGAGGAGGGAAAATTACCCAACACATTTTATGAAGCCAACATCACCCTCATACCAAAGCCAGATAAAGATTCCACAAGAAAAGAAAATTACAGACCAATCTCTCTCATGAACATAGATGCAAAAATTCTCAACAAAATACTTGCAAATTGAATCCAACAGCATATCAAAAGACTTATACATCACGACCAAGTGGGATTTATTCCTGGTATGCAAGGCTGGTTCAACATAAGAAAATCAATCAATGTAATACACCACATTAACAAGTTGAAGGAAAAAAACCACATGATCATCTCAATAGATGCAGAAAAGGCATTCGACAAAATCCAACATCCTTTTTTGATAAAAAATATTTGGAAATCACATATCTGATAGGGGTTTAATATCCATGATATATAAAGAGATATTACAACTCAACAATAAAAAGACAAATGACCCAATTAAAAAATGGGCCAAAGACGTGAATAGACATTTCTCCGAAGAAGAAATACAAATGGCAAAAAACACATGAAGAAATGCTCAACATCACTCATGATTAGGGAAATGCAAATCAAAACTACAATGAGATATCATTTCACACCCTTCAGAATGGCCGCTATTGAAAAGACAGAGAACTCCAAGTGTTGGAGAGGATGTGGAGAGATAGGAACACTTCTTCACTGTTGGTGGGAATGCAGGATGGTACAACCACTATGGAGGACTGTTTGGCAGTTCCTAAAGAAGTTGAATATAGACTTGCCACATGATCCTGCAATACCACTACTGGGTATATACCCAGAAGAACTGAGAGCAGTGACACGAACAGACATCTGCACACCAATGTTCATAGCCACATTATACATCATTGCCAAAAGTTGGAAACAACCCAGGTGACCATCAACAGATGAATGGATAAACAAACTGTGGTCTATTCACACGATGGAATATTATGCAGCTGTAAGAAGAAATGAAGTCATAAAGCATATGGTAACATGGATGAATCTGGAGGACATTACGTTGAGTGAAGCAAGCCAGACACAAAAGGACAAATACTGTATGAATGCATTACTATGAACCAAATATATTGTGTAATATATTGTTTGATTCACACACACCAAAAAAAAACAAAAAAACAAACAATAAACAAAACAACAACAAAAAGTAATAGATGCTTAGTGTTGATGATTTGCCTAATATAAACATATATATATAAATAAGAAAATAAAATACCCATGATCTCAGAACAGAAGTTTTTTCTGTGTATATTTTAAGTAGTTGAAATTATATTTTATACTTATATGTGATATTTTTATATATTTACTTAACATTAAACATTAATTCTTTTTACCTATAGCCTGCATAATATTTCATAATTTATTTTATTTCATAATTTTTGTTATCTTTAACCATTTCTCCATTCCTGGGTATTTAGGGTGTTCTCACACTCGCGATATTCATGGTTGCTTAATTTAACTCTGTTCTTAAGGAAAGAATTCCTTGCTTCCACAATGTACAGGTCCTGGACTTTAAATTCAAATCTTTTCCTTCCTCTGCTCTGTTCCATATTACAGATTCCAGGGTAAGTTGACTTCTATTGAATTTACTCAGTGGAAGACACTGATAAGAGATTGTAGCAGGGAATAAGCCTGGATATTTTCCTCCTCATACTCTTCCTTGGATGATTTTTTTTTGGCAGCAGCAACTTCTGCTCCTCTGTGGTTCCAGCCCTTACCCAGACAAGCCCTAAATAGTTCTAGATCCCCCACATGTCCCCTGACTCCAGGAACACCCTTTCCTCCCTTTGTCTTTCTTGCCTAGGTCTGATCTCTGAGTTACTCATCATCTCCTGATTGGTGCTCAGTTCCTCCAACACTTGGGTACCAATCCCCTGCATTAAATTCTTTCTGATGAAAATACTTGAAGAGGTTTTTATATCCCTGGTGAGTCTCTGATTTGTTCACACCTTGGACTACTACAATTTCTATTGCATTTTCTTTTTCCCTAACCCTGCCTTGTCTTTATCAGGAATACTTGGTTCATGAAATAGAAACCCATTAAACAAAAAAGTAACAGGACCAACGAGCAGCACCATTACTCATAGGCAAGCAGTATAGCTGGAACTCATGAAGGAGTAAGGTTAGAAACTGCCTCTCTTTCATCAAAATAGAATATGCATGACAGAAAGTGGTACCCACAGCCTTGAGTCTACATAAGTCCTCAAACTCAGTGACCAACATCAACTAACTAGAGTTCTGTTTCCCTATTTCTTTTTTTTTTTTTTTTTTTTTTTTTTTTTTTTTTTACCGGGAGGTCCCAGGGATCGAACCCGGGTCCCTCCATATGGGAGACGGAAGCCCAACCAGTTGAGCCACATCTGACCCTTCCCTATTTCTTATTATCAAGTCTATCTTGTTTCAGGAATATAAACCTCACGCAATCAGTTATTACTGGGAATGGGATATAGACAAGGTCATCTGTTCTACTACCTACTCAGCTGGACAGGGTAGACAGATTCTTTGAGAAAAAGACACAAGAAGGGCAAGCAACTTGGCTAGCAGTCCACTGCAAGTCTATTATTTAGTGATTCTATAAACTTTGTGAACTTTCTGAGCAAATAATAAAATTAGGGAAATAATAGAAAGGTTTCCTCTAGAAATGACGGAAGGGAGGGAAATAGATCACAGGGATAGGTAACAAGCCTTGGCATGAGTGATGTTCTATTATATAAGCTTAGTATTGAGTATAAGTTCATTCATTTTATATAATTATTAGTTAATCTAAGTTCGATATATATATATGTTTGCATGTATTATAGTTAATGAAATAAATAAAATATTGTTAATATATATCAACTGAAAATACGTCTAAATCTCAGTCCAGAATTATCCAAAATAAAGTTTTGAAAGAATATTAATTTTTAAATGTGCTTCCCTTGCTCTAATTTTTTTTTGCAAAATGATTGCCAGGAATGCTTCCTTCTCTTTATGGATATGGTAGGAAGTTACTATAAATTTTCTCATCTTTTTGATGCAAAGAAAGTAATCTGCGTGGCTCTTCTTCATTATTCAAAAGTCTTGATTCTATGGTCATTTCCTGTGTTACATCAAGCATGTCACCTGGCAATAGCAGCTGTAGATAAAACATGTCTGCTTACCATCTCACTGGGCTTTTGCTGCTTAATGTTTACTCTCTACTCCAAGTGACTATCACTAGAAGTCACAGTCATGGTCCTGGGTCTCTCTGTGAATTCATCCCTCTTGGTTTCTTTTCTTTTCCCTTTGTCTATAATCTAAATGTCCATCTTCTATCCTGTGAAGTCCTCCAGACTCTCCGACATCTCTATTTAGTATTTTCAGGAGAAACTTGTCTCATAATATACCTAATAATTGGATATATTAGCAGAACTTCTGCTCTTATACTAATTTGCCAGGACAACGAGTTCCTCATTTTAAGTTTTTATTTTTATTTTTTAATTTTTCCATCATTCATATTTCTGTTTATTTTGGCCACAGTTGGAAATCAGGTCAGGCTCTGTAGTCAGTCATGGTCACTGACTCTCCAATTTGGAAGGCCATGTCCCTCAAGCCATGGCAGCTTTCCAACCTTCCGTAGATGGTCTTTCCCCAGTGGTTTTCTTCTTTGTTGTTAGGGAAATAGCAAGTTCCATTTTATGTCCATTAAAGTTTTCTGACATATAATTTACTTATGAATAGAGAACATGAGGGGAGGGATAAACCTTGAAGACCAGCATATTGGGAGAAATAAATAAATAAATACATGGATCCCAAAAGCCCATTTAACAGAGGAACAAGTAAAGTAAATTGGGATCCATCTACCTAATGGAATATACTGAAATTGTAAACAAGAATGAATTAGATTGCTGGATGTTGAGGGCCAAGGTGAGGTGGGAAAATCAATTTATGAACCCAAATGTCTGTCAACAGAGGGACAATTAAATAATTTTGATACATCTACCCAATGGGATGTCATGCAATGGTTAGCAGGAATGGATTAGATTGGTATGTATTAACATATCTCCATATCAAGTAAAAGAAAAGCAGAATAACACTTTTAGCATGATCTCATTTATACATAAAACAAAGCATATGTATATGCATGTACATATGAAATATATGTGTGTATATATACATACACATCTGTAGACCTAGAAACAACATGAATGGATGGAAGGGCACATAGCAGGTACCCCTGTGGAGAGGAGTGGGATTGTTTTGTGTTTGGAAGGTTGAGGAATGGGATAAAAGTGAACTTTTATGCTTCCTGTTGTTAAATAGCTTTACAACAAGTGTGTTCATGTACCATTTGCAGTGGTGTACTCAAGGGACTCATTCTAACTAGTGAGAGCTGATTGTTAAATATTCAGGAATTTTCTGAGTCAGTTGTAAAACCATTGGTAGCTTGATATCAACCACAGTGGAAGTATTTACACCATGCAAATCAGCTAATACTACAAATCGAGACACCCTCAGAACCAGTTTACGAACATAACATTGCATTTGGGTAATTTAATTAAAATATTAAAGAAATATTTTTGAGAACATGGATCATCAAGCAATTTTTATTATTGAGAATACTTAAGAAAATTTTCTTTAAAAAGTTTAAGTCAAAAAAATCTCCCAGGGAGTGGATATAGCTTAAGTCATTGAGTGCCCGCCTCCCACATGGAAGGTCCCGGGTTTGGTTCCCAATGTTTCCTGAAAAATAAACAAATAAACAAACAGCAAGCATAAACAAATGAAAAACCAACTCAGGGAAGCTTATGTGACTCAGTGGTTGAGTGCTGGTTTCCCACAGGTCCTGGGTTCATTCCCCAGCCCACAGTACCTGAAAAACAAACAAACAAACAGCTCCCAAAGTAAGCAAAGATTTCTTAGAGAACACAGAAAATGCTACACATAAAATTTTAAAAGTTGATAAACTGGACTTTATCAAAACTAAAATCTTCTGCTCATTAAAAGATCCTCTTAAGAAAATGCAAATGCAGGCCACAGGCTGGGAGAACACATTAAACTTATATATAGATAGATAAATCTGACTTGTGTCTAGAATGTGTAAAAAAAAAGACTTCTATAAATAAATAACAAAAAGACAAACAATTCATTAACAAATGGACAAGATTTGTATAGACACTGCCACTGCTCAAAAGAAGATATGCAAATGGCCAATAATTGCATGAAAATGGCTCAATATCATTATCAGGGAAATGAAAATGAAAACCACAATGAAATGCCACATCACAGTTACTAGAATAGCTAAAGAAAAAAAATGTGTCAAGGATATGGAACAACTAGAACCCTCATAACACTACTGCTGGAAATGAAAAATGTTGTAACCACTTTGGAAAACTGTTTGGCAGCTCCTTATAATGTGAAACATACATCTACCCTTTGATCTTACAATTTTACTCCAACCCAAAAGAAATGAAAACATACCCACAAAAAGACTTGTACAAGAATGTTTGTAGCAGCTTTGCTCCAAGAGCCCCAAATTGGAAACTATCCAAAGTCCATCAACAGGAGAATGCATGTACAAATTGTGATATAGCTGTATAATACAATACTACTGAGCAATAAAAAAATGAACAAATCACCAATTTCTCACAACATGGATGAGTGTCAACAATTTGAGTGAAAGAATCTGAAACAAAAGTATATATTTATATGGGGCTCAATAACAGACCAAACTAATGTTTGAAACCAGAGCAGAGGTCTCTGTCCAGGAGCAGGTGGAGGTGGTTGGGAGTAACCAGATGGAAACACAAGGCAACTTTCTGGGATGATTGAGATAGTTTATGTCTTGTTAAGGGTGGTGGTTACATGGGTGCATTCACCTCTGTGTGAATTTAGCTTAATAATAATAAAATAAAACAATTTCAATAATACAATAAAACCTAAAATAAAGGCATTTCATCAAATCTTATGACAATGAAGAAGTAACATTTTATCTGGCTTAATGATGGAAAAATATCATCAGATGATACCACACAGAGTGTTAGACCATAAGATAAAAACAGCAGATAGCAGAAAGCAATTTAACCTTCTTCTATTATACATTTAGCATGATATTACACCAAAGCTCTCCACCAATCACTGTAGCTCAGTTTAATGGTTCCTCAGGAGTAGTAATTTCACTCCTGGCCTTTAAAAAAATATGTATCTTGGCCTGTTTACTCATATTGGTGGAAATAATAAATTCAATAAATCATCCCAGACTCCCACACTCCTTGGCTGGTGTTAAGTAGCTGACTAACAGCATTGCCGCCAGGCTCAGCAGCCCCTGCACCACCAGGCTTGCTAACTGCTACCCAGCCAAGGAGATCTAAGGAAAAGATTAGAGGCGGGGAGGAGGGAGTTGAGGAAGTCTGCCTAGGAACTGTAGAGCATGTCAGGGCAGCTAAATCAGCATTTCTGCCACTGGATGCGGTGGGTCCAACCTGCTGTGTGCATGGGCTATCGCTGTGTTCACAGAACAAAAGGGTTTCTGTGTTTCCCAACACTGTGAGTAGCATTTAGTGGTCATGTGACACAGTATCCCCAAATCCTAGACTTCTGGGTTAGTTTTGGCTTTGCTGTTAAAATAAGATCGGTCCAGCTGCAGCCCTTATTTTGACTACCCTATGTGTAGTCCCTCCTGGCCATTTCTGATAAGTCCTGCTTGGCCCCCACATGTCCCGCTGTCACCCATCTCTGCAAACCTTCTGGCTCACCTTCTCCAGTCCCCTCATCCCTACCTTCCTTGCTGCTGTGGGCTCTGGAGCCTCCCAGCCTGCAATGCGAGCACAGCCCTCCCCAAAGCGGCGCTGTCACCGGGTGGCCCCTACACTTTGGTGGTTCATCAAGCGCCATTGAAGGTGGGAACATGAAGAGGGAGTATAGCACATACTGGAAACAGATTTGGAGGTAGAACATCGCAGGTGCTGAACTCTAGGCGTTGGCCACACCCCGTCATCGGGAATCCTTTCCTGGGAACTGGTTCTTTAGCCCTGGCTGAGACCTACACTCACCTTAATGTATTTCTTTCCCCCTCTTCTCTCCTCCTTCTGTTTCTGAGGCTGGCCCGGAAGAAATGAAAAACTCACTTCAGATGGGAGTATGGCCCTTGCCCCTCTATTGCTTTATTATATACAGTAATTTAGGTTCTTTTGTCTTGATAATCCCATTCCAGGCTATGTCCTCACCGCTGTAGCCCAAAAATCCTTTAAATAAAAGAATAGCACCTGCCCCTGCTCATGATTTCTGCTCATACAGACACTGCCCGCTATTTGCTGGAAAAACTGCCTTAGTTTTTTCTAATTGTAGGTTTTCTCTTCCCTTGACTTCATTTATTACCCACTTATAATTCATTTTCCTAATACTAGTGACATTTAGGCTGGATGTTTGTGGAAGCTCAGATTCTAAAGAACATGGTTTAACTCAGGGTTAGAGGAACAGGGAGACGAGGACACGGCTATTCTGCACACGGCCTGCATTTCTTCTAGCCTGGCTGTGCAGCCGCTTTTGCATCCTCATTTTTCAAGGCTGGCTTTACTTTCCCTATTTTATGGGCATTGAGGTCAGATGAGCTAGTGCCTGCCTCTGTCACTTTGGCCCCTTCTCCAGGCCAGTGAGGACTACGCAAATGAACTGAGAGAAGCAGCCTGGCCACAGAGATGACCCACCTTGGCAGCAGACGATGAGCGCTCCATAGCTGGTCAAGTGTTTTCACATCTGCTCTCCTCTCTGATCCAAAGTGAGGGGAATGGTTGAGGGATCAAAGTTCTCCTTGTTGCTAAATTTAACCCTATCTAATGGCTCCTGACCACTGCTTTCTGAACCCAGTTTCCCAAAGCACCTTTGGTATAGGCATTGCCAAATTCTTTCAGGTAAAATAAGAAAACAGCAAGGCCATTTGCTCTTGGCTCAAGCCAAGACAGTGCCTTGGTTCTACATTGTGGCAATCCCTCCCTGCATAAGACTTCTGGCCCATAGATGAAGAGGTTTTTCCAAGAACAGGGTCACACATAGCTGTTTGGCTGGCTTGAAGGCTTGCTGACTGAGGTCAACTATAAACAAACCTGGATTAGCCTTTTAAAACAGGCTTAATAAAAAGGATAACTATTTGTAATAGAAGAAAATACTACTGATTGGAGCACCGTCAGACTGCCTTTAAACATTCTCTCAGGCCTTTGTCCTAAATTCCTGGTGCTGTATTACAGTGTTTACAAAAAAGCTGACCATAGGCGTGGGGCGCATGAGGTTCTGAGTTTACAGGACTACTGTCTTTCTTCAACTGCAAGGGATTAAGAAACTGGAGCTGAAAAATGAAAATGTCCACTAACATTTTCTATACCAGTGCACACCACAAATGAGACAGCAATGGCTTCTTCTTTTTTTTTCTTCGGTACTAAGACTAAGGATTGCAGCCAGCCAGCTCAGCTTGGGGCAACTTTAAAAGCCCACCACCAGATCCCCACCAAGATAAACAGGCTCCATGCTGAGGCTCTCCACCATCAGCTACAAGAGATGACTGGGGCTGATGATAGGAAAAGAAGAGAGGTGCTTTTACAAAAATAACATAATTTGGCTCCCTGAAAAAAGGAAGGGCAAAATGCAGGCTGTGTTCCTTCTCTGCTTTGCTTGCTTCCCTGGGTAGAAACGTTAATAGGCTTAGTGCTTATTAAGCTGAAATTAAAACGAGAAAAACACAGAAGAGCTGCACAAACAGCATAGCTAGAGGCCCTAAAGGATGAGGGTTTCCAACTGGCTTGTTTGTTTCAAGGAAGACATTTAGGGAGGGGCGGAGGCTCTTTCTGCCTTCACCTGGCTTCAAAAAGAAGAAAAGCCAGAAGTCCTCAGCTAATGTAGAAGGTGTGATTCCAAACCATGAAAACTATCCCATTTTTTTCATTTCAATGAATATTTATTGGACATTTATTATATGCCCAGCACAGTGCTTGATTAAAAAAAATACTAGACAGTATCAATGTCTCGCTGAACTGTCAACCAGTCCCATCACAGTCTGTCATGGCTGTGGGATCTCCTGTGGCAATGCACAAAGCGACGCAGCTCACAATGCTTTGCAATATTTAAAGATAATAGCAGAAAGAAAGTAAGCTTGGAGCAACTTAGAAAACCCTTTGGTAGCTACATAGAAAGTTCCCCTTTTTCCCCTTCCCAAGTAAAATATTTACTATAATGTTTGAGTTTGTGTGTTTCTAAATCTCTTCATAGAATCCATCAACACTCCAAATTTAATTATCTCATAGCAGTTGTTATTAAGCTCTTTTTAATGGCTTCATCTTTGTATTGGTGTATCTTATTTATAAACTTTGTACCACAAGGCAGAGTGTAGCACCCATTTTACAATGCCATGCACATAAGAAGAAAGAACTGCATGTTTCTTGTTTATGATGATGATGACAATGATGAAATAAAACTGCTAGCAACAGTCTTACTTACTGGTGCTTAAACTCTTCTTTGTATAAGGCTTTATCAAGAGAATTCAAAGGAAGCTGTTTAGAATTAGAGTGTTGAGAGACAGCACAAACATGCTTTTACTGAATGTGATTGTTAAATTTCAGGGGTCCTGATTGGTCCACTGTGTATTTGAATCTATGCAATAAAGAGCTGTTATACTGGGGAAAAAAAAAAAATACTAGAGACTTAATCATAGATTCTGCTCTTAATGTCCTTATAATTTAACCTCTCCAGCCAGAGCTCTTCTTTGTGAAAGAAGGCCTGCCACCTGGCTGGACTGCTGTGACAGCCTCAGATGACTCAAATGGATCAGATGCCAGCAACAGTTTAAATGTCCTGTTGTGGGTCAATTTGGAGTCCCTGAAATGGGGTTCCTGCAGGGATTTTCTGGATCAAGTTAAGCCATTCTAATTCTGGAACTGTTTGTCTTTGCCTTTTTTCCTACATCTGAATTGTTTGCACCACACTGGTATCACTTATGTGAAACTCTAACCAAATTTCCTCCCCAGATTCGAACTCAGTTTCTCCATATGTGTTGTTATAGAATCGTCTGTTTCTGAGTCATTCAGAGTCTCTTGGCAGATGCTCAGAGCACTTGAAAGCTAGTACCTTCTCATTTCAAGTCCTTATGGTTCAGTCTGCCCTGTCTGTCATTCAAGTATATCTGCTTAGTATCTCTCTATATTATATCTATAAAGATGCCTCAAAAATCCCTGGAAATATGCACCAGCATGGTAGTCTCTTTTCTAGGTAGTGGCCATTGTTTTCTGTTTAATGAATACAAAGATTTGAGAAATGTGCACTTTAATTCAAGTTCAGGACAGGCTGCAGTTCCAAAGATCTGCTGAAATTCTTCTCTTTGAAAAAGAATCTTTGTGATACCCTACCAGCAGCTGTAGGTGGCCACATTACCAACATTGTCTCTTTTTTTAAGCCTGTGTGTGTGTGCGTGTGCACATGCACGTGTGTTGAAAAGTTGGAATGGAATTGGAACTAGGCATTTTTGCAAAAATTAAGCAATTACTATTTGTGGATATTGCGTCAGTTCCCGAGTGACCCCTTAACAGCATCAAAGCACACCACTTGGAAATTAAAAAATACCACCTCACTGAGCAAGCAGATGTATTTGTTTAGGTGAAGCATCCAAGAGTTACCTGATCCCTCAGGCTCACCCAGACTGTCAAAGATGGGGCTCCACACGCCCATCAGCCCGAGGAAGGACTCTGAATCCTCCATCGCCTGCAGCCCATGGGTTCTGACAGCAAAGTGAACCACTTCTGGGGAAGACAATGACTTGTTTACTTTTCACTGAGTTGAAGATTGAAGATGTTTCATAATAGAACCTGGGAAAAGTTGCCAGATGTTTCATTCCACTGTGTTCTTCTGGCAGGTCTACAAGATAGAATGCTGAAAATGGCTAATAAATCAAGGTAGGTATGAAAAGCTTAGGGACAAAATTCATAAAAACTTGAACTGCAGGAGGATACCTTTCCCCCAGCTGCTAGCCTATGTAATTTCCTAATTTTTTTGATGCGTCACAGGCAAGCAGATATAACTATAGATCTCACTTTTCCTTGTTCCTTTCCCTCCCTCCTTCCTTCCTGCTCCTTCTACAATTTTGCTAATGTAAGAAACTCTTAACCCAGAATAGAGAAATGTATCTTCTAAATTACTTTAGAACAGTGACTGTGTGAATATATAGTCACAGTTTTGAATATGGCTTCAACTTGAGGGCTTTTTGCTTGGCCCAGAGAACGATACACAGGAAAAACTCCTGAGATGATCCAAACAAGCGCATTCATTTTGCCAGGGCCAAGCACAGAAGGAAAAGTTTTGGGTTCATTTGCCTTTTTCCCTTCTCGGACTTTTGAGGTATTTTCTAAAAGCAAATGTTAATGGCACTAACTGGAGGAACATTATCGTTGGTGCAGACTCCACTCTGTTCATCTTTTACTTAATTTGGGCCACTGCCATAGCGACTACAATCCCAGTTATCTTAGTTTTCTCTTGCTGCATAACTAATCACCCCAAAACTTGGTGACCTAAACAACAAACATACATTATCTTAAAATTCAGGAGTGGCTTAACAGTGTGGTCTGCCTCAGGAACTCTTGTGAGCTTGTTGTTAGGATGTTAACAGGAGCTGCAGGTTTCTAAGATGGCTGTTGGCAGGAGGCCTCAGTTCCTAAAAATGTGGGCCTCTCCATAGGCTACTTTAGTGTCCTCCTTGCAGCTGGCTTCCCCCAGAATGACTGATTCAAGGGAGAGAGTGAAAGAGAGCAGCAGGGAGCCCAGGGCCTTCTGTTTTTACCTAGTCTCTGACGTAACACACTGTCATGTGTGTCTTATTCTTATGTGTGTCATTTGTAAGAAAGGTGTCAATACATCCAGCCCACACTCAAGGGGAAGGGAATTAAGGCTGCATCTCTTCAAGGAAAGAGTATCAAAGAATTTGTGGGCGTATCTTAAAATCACCCCACCAATTGAGTAGAATTTCTAATTTGTGCAATTAAAAAAAATTTTTTTTTTAGATACTTAGATTACATAAATGTTACACAAAAAATATAGGGATTCCCATATGCCCCACTCCCCACACCTCCCACACCCTCCCACATAAACAATATCCTTCATTAGTGTGGCACATTCATTGCAGTTGATAAATGCATTCTGGGGCATTGCCACTGAGCATGGACCTTAGTTCACATTGTAGTCTACACTCTCTCCCACACAATTCTGCAGCTTATGGGAAGATACAAAATGGCCTATATCTGTCATTGCAATGTCACTCAGGATGATTCCCAAGTCCCGAAAAAGCCCCCATATTACACCTGTCTTTCCCTCTCCCTGCCCCCAGAGCCTCCAGTGGCCACTGCCTCCACATCAATGTTGTAATTTCTTCCATTGCTAGAATCACAATAAGTCTATAATAAAATACCAGTAAGTCCACTCTAGTCCATAGTTCATTCCCCAATCCTGAGGATTCTGAGATGATGTCCACGGAGGTAACAGTCAACACCAAGAATTTTTAAAAAGAAAAGAAGAGAAGAGAAAAGCAAGCTCTGTCAGGTCACGCTTTATCCTGCCCTACTCACTTCCATCCCAAGCCCTACCCCCATTCCTGGCCCCATTCTGACACTGCTCATAGCTTTAACTAAGTCCTTCTTCCCTAACTCCAGTTGTTGCTCTCATATGCGTAAATCTCAGCAACATTCTCAACCATTTAGGAAAAAGAATCTAACACAGGCAGAGACCCAGGGACCTCTGAAGCCTGGAGTCATAAGAAAGTAAAACCCTATGAATTCAGAGGACAAAAGAGAAGTGGATTTGTAAAGAGGAGAGAAACTCTGTGGATGTGATTCTCTCATTTCTGATGTCTCCTGGAGTTCTGTGAGATGTTGCTAAGGTCTCCCAGAGGATTCCCTTGGCTCCCACCAATGACAGGGGCAGGGAATCTCACCTAAAAGGGGCCGATGTCTCTGAGCTCTCACCCGTCATTCCTCTGCAGCTCCTCTGAGGGTTCTGGGCCCAAAGCTTCCAGTCGCTATTCAGCAATAATCATGGTCCTAAATCACTGCCTGCCCATTATTATCCAGAGTCTGCCCACGGACAGCTTTATATCCCACCAGGAAGTCTGTTCTGATCAGCCTTTCACCCGCCTCCTTTCATGCTTACAACGGGCAAGAAAAGTGGCTTCAGGGACTACCAGCTCACACCGCGCAGCCAGTCCTAATGGCTTTATCACTCGGCTACCTGCTCCTCTTTCCCAAAGGGAACACCAGTTAGTCTATCTGAGTCAGAGAGTCTGGCTGAGCCATCCTATTACTGTTTTATATAAAGCACTTACTGAATTCCTAGAGGGAAGAGGAGTCTCCAAGGGGGACTTGTCTCATTAAACTGCCTCCTGCTCTCCAAGCAGCCAGAGAGAATCAGAGGGGTGGTGAGCAGGGAGGCAAGGCTTTTGGTGATGCTAATGCACTAACCTCTGGGCACAGGAACAGCCTAATGGGGGGATAACCTCAGAGGAGAAAACAGGAAATGTGCTTTTCTCCTTTGCCCCTCTTAATGGGGTTGAAGATGAAACTAAGACATTTTTTACAGAGTTATAAAAATGTGCCCAATATCAGAGTTTCTAGGTTCCTGTAACTAAACGTTCTTTATGATTTGTTCTTTTCTTTCTTTAATTTTTTAAAGAAAATTCTTCTTCTGTCTATATCCTATAGAATTCTTTACTTAGTCTGAGAGAGAGAGAGAAAATGGTTTCTGAAGATGTGGTCTTTTAAAAGCCCAGAGAAGAAAGTCCAGGCATTTGCTTACAAGGCCTCTGGTCACAATGTCTTTCAACTACCTGAGTGGCAGGAACCATTCAGAGGAACTCTCTCTGGACCCTGGTTCTTTGCTAAAGAAGTACCACAGAATTCAAGCCAAGTTCCAGGTTGACAGCTTGCTGTCTTCAGAGAACTTGGGGATTGCATTTGCAAAGCTTTCCAGAGCAGGCTGATGCAGCTGGATGTAATGTACTCTGGGTACCAAGTCAGTAGGGATTCATTCCGCTGCCAGGGTTTAGTCTGCAGGAAGAGAAGCAAACCCTCAGCCTGGTGGAGGACCTGCTGGGAGACCTGCCGGGCTGTGATTTCTGAATACCATTATAACCATCCCACAATGAAATGGCAAGTTTCTACTTCTACCCCTTTCAAGGAGGGGGGCGCTCAGCTCTCTTCCTCTTGGATGGTGCTTTAAGTACACATTTACACTGGACAGCCTGAGGCAGTGTGTGAGGCGTGGTGTGTGTGTGAGGTGTAGTGTGTGTGTGTGAATGTAGTGTGCGCGTGAGCAGCCTGAGGAGGTGTGTGAGGTGTGTGTGTGTGAGGTGTGGTGTGTATGAGTGGTAGCGTCTGGATATCTACCATGACCACGACCTCAGAGAGGATACTCTGCACATGCAGCAAAATGCTCTACTGACCTTCCTTTGCCAGGGTGTCGGTTCTTCCTTTGGTGACTGTGTATAGAGCCCCAGTCATTGGGGCTGGTCACAAATATTCTGGTACTCTTTCTTTTGGACTCTTGGTAGACTATTTCTCCCCATTCCATATGAAATGAGATGTGGCCATTTCACTTGTTTTGCTCCCTAAAATGTGGGTAGAAATACCTGCCACTTTCTGCTTGAGCCTTTAAGAGCTACTGCATAATTCTCCACATCTTCCTTTACCTGCCAAGACGACTGGGAACACTCCTGGTTGTAGCTCTTCTAGAGTGAAGATACATTGGAGCAGAGACCCCCACCGACATGCAGGAAGAGTGAGAAATAAGCTTTTACTCTCATAAGCCACTAAGGAAATTGGCTTCTTGTTACTGCAGCATGACCTATTCTACAAAACTCTCACAATCCCCTCTGGGCAAAGGGGAGCTTCTAGCTGCCAATGGGAGCAAATTTCAGCATCTCTCCATTTGAGGTGTTGAAAAGGTCCTGCTCATCTTCAGGCCAAAGAAATACCTATTAGCGAGGCCACAGGAGAGAACCGAGTTTCTTTAAAAAGCTTAGCTTTATTTCATTTGCTGTGGACACATAGAAACTTAACTAAATTTTTCTGTTACTTTGTTAAAGTTTATGATTAACTTAATCTGTCTGTATTCCTAGGCCTGTGTGCAATCTATAGCCTCTGCAACATTTGTATATATACTATTCTCTGTCTTCATCCGAATACAATTTTTATTCCTTGAACAGGATTGGGGTAGAAGATCATGAGCTAATCATGCTTCAGTAGTGGTGAAACCTGGCCTTGTTCTGGTCCAGAGCATAGCAGGTTTCTTAATTACCTCTTATTTACATCTACCATCTGTAGGAGAGACTTTAGAATGGATCTACCTTAGGACCAGTAAGACTAAACAAAGGGCTATTAACAGTGGCCTATCACAATTTTGTTCTCAGCAAATGGGCAGTAGGAATTATTTTGAGTGAGGAGTCTGTGTAGTAAGGTTCAACATATGTGAGCTATGATTATAATTACTTTAAAAATAGGGGAAACTCTTAGATATGTGTAGAACTATCAGCCTGGGTTCCCCAGAACAGAGTTAAGACAGGCTTTACATGCTAATGCTTTAGGAGATACAATTCCAGGGCATAAAGAGTGAGGTAAAGGAAGCAGGGAAAGCAAATCAGAGGGGGTGTCTCTGAGCTAGTCATAGCTCCACAAGAAATCCCGGCTGGTTAGAGGGCTCTGGAGATGCCACAGGGAATCACTGCATCTCAGAACAATCTGTGGAGGGGAGAAGAGAGCAGAGCTTTCCTGATGGCCTGCCTCTCCTGGTTGCGTGTCGTCCCACTGACTGTTAAGCCCTACACTGCCAGGTGGTGCTACTCAGCCCAGCTCTACTCCTGGGTACTTCATCTGCTTCCTAATATGAGGAGGAGCCAAACTTCATGGACCCAGTAAGGTCTGACTAGGGTGCCAGGGCTTCTGCCAGTGGTGACAGGAAGCAGGTAATGGCAGCAGCAGCCAGAATTCTCTTCTATGCAAATCCAAGACCCAGGGGCATGTGGGTGAGGCAGAGCGACATGGGGAGGTACATCAACTGGACCTAATAGAGGTACTTCCTATCCAGTTAAAAGAAGTATCATGTGTCTCTGTGGAGGCCATAATTAGAGTCCTTGTCATTTTATTATAGGAGGCCAATTAATGTGTATAATTATAGATGGTTGTTAACTTGTTGGGAGCACTGAAGCTTCTCAGAAGAAAGGTTGTCAGGACTGTACTATGCTGAAGGCCCAGGTTGTGGAAAATCATGAGGTCCAGTTAGCCTGCTGGAAACTTGGAGAGGATGAGATCGGAATCCATTCTGAAAGAGTGTGTTCAGTAAGTCCTTTATATCAACCTTTTCAAGACCAAAGGGCTAGAGATCACACACAACAGATTGCAAGCAAATAGGACTTGCCAGCATACATATGCACACACACAAATAAACAAAGCTCAAGACATTAGGTTACCAATCTCTGAAATAATTTGAATAGTAGATTGTGTCTACCAGAAATCATCCAAATATCCAAGCTGTGGGTCTCATATACACTGAGTATGACTTATTGGAACACTTTCTAAGATGCAGGATGGTCTGGAAGTAAAGGATTGTTTGGAAATCTTACATTCACTGCCTTCTCTGGAAGTCTTTAGCATCATCAAAGCTCCGCGGTGCCCTTTTATAAAGAAGCCTGCTTAACCCAAACTTTTTCACCATAGATTACTTCTTTTTGCACAATAATTTTCTGACGTCCAAGGAACTGGCAATCCTCAGAAAAAGCTTAGGCAGAGTCTAGACTATGGTGGAAGGCCAGCATGCTCTGGTAGGAATTCAGGCTGCTAAGGGCCAGAGAATTGGGCTCTATATTAGCTTTTGATATTAGCTCTATGAGATTTTAAAATCATCACACAAACACACCTTGACACAGTTTCTTTGTTTTTCAAATAGAAATGCTGCCATGTTACAAAGTTGCCAGAAGTTCCAGGTGAAGGAATGGCTTCAATAGCATTTTGAAAAGTTGAAAGGAAAAGCAATTAAACTTTTCTCTTCAAATGCACATCGTGGTCTACCATTGATTTGATGAGTGCTCTTCTTTTCTACAAATGAGTCTTGTGCTGATCTGAGCAGGCCCTCCTAGTTCTTTGAATGCAGACAGCCAAGATGTTGAGTTGTTGTCAGAATGAAATGAGGAAGCCTGGCTACCAGCTTACTACCAAAAATTAGGTGCTCAGACCGTTTTATTCAAAACCAGTTCTTTGAATGCACTAAGTGCTAAATAAATATTGCTAGAACATGTGTGTGGTTTCTCTGCCTCAGACTTAGGAAATGAATTGTCATGTTTGGGGTCTTCCCTAACCACATAGCTCTTCCTGCATTGCATATTGCTTTCTGCATGTTCCTTCTGGGTAAAAATGAAGAGAAGAAGAGTGAATCAGAAACTCCTAGAAGGGCAGAACAGGAAGGGACTTTAGGGTTCATCTCTTCCCTTTCCCCACTTGTCAGAGAAGTAAACTGAGGTCAAAGAGCCATACCGACCTAACACTTGTCAAATTGTTGGAGCTGGACTCAATTCCCCTTAATTCCAAGCCACTGCTCTTTCTGCTCTATCACATGGCCTCATTTCTTCCTCCCCAATGATCTGAAAATGTTAGTACCAGCAACTCAGTAGCCCCTTAAATATAAATCAGCCATAGTAGCAATTTGTTAGGATTGCAAAAAATCTCCAAAGAGCAGCTGTGCAGCAAGGCAATCTGCCTACCTGTTACAAATGACTTTCTAGAAGGGGGTTTTATAGCATAACTGAGGAGAGGTGAGCTGAATTAGGTTGGGTTCCCTAGAAGCAGAGCCTGACTCAGGGTAGGGCAGGGAAGAAGCCTAGTAAGCTTGTGTCTCTAGTGAGGCCTAGCTCTGGCCTAACCCACAGAAGGAGGGGTCTGGGATACAAGTCACACTACAGAGCTGTCCCCCTTTTAGGCCAGGAGGTTGGCTTTCATGCCCTATGTCTGTCAGGCATTGCTGTGGACTCCTGGAGATGGTGCTTACCTCCCTGTGGGAAAAAGGGCTTCTGTCAGCTGAGGGCTTAGCAGCTGTCTTCATGGCAGGTGGGGGATGGGGCACCAGCTGGTTAGGGAGACTGGATGGGCACTGACAGCATCTACCTTAGGAACACAGCTTGGGTGCCGAAGAGGGAAATGATTTCCCTTTGTGTTAATGTTGGTGAGACAGAAAAAGGCCTATTATCATTCCCTTGGAAATGGGCATTTGCTCAGACCCATCAAAGTTGGACAGAACAGCAATCAAGCAAAACTCTCAAAGGAACGTGTTGCGTTTGTCTCTGTTTCATGGTCAGAGAGCTCTGTCCCTCTCAGCTTCACATTTCCTTTATGGTTTCTCTGGCATATCGATGATAATGATTGAAGCAAAGTCAAGGAGGAAAAGAGCAGGTGTGATAATAGCTCTTGATGCCTTGGCAGCGGACCTCAACTCTCATGCTGTCCAGAGAAGTTTTCCAGAACCTTCCCATCTGCAGAGGGGGAGGGTGACTACAGCTACTCCTAAAGGAGTTAAAACCAGGGTGTGGTTCTCCTACCTTGCTAAAATGCAAAACACTTCTCTCACTCCCCTTTTCAATTCCAGGCTACATGAGTCAGTAGAGTGGGAATGTTAAGTTATTTGCACCAAACATGTGTCAACAGTATTCTACAGAAAAAAATGTAAGGCAGATACTGTCATATAAAAAGCAAACCCATTCTTCTTATACTGTGGAGAAAATATTAATTTTTCACTTAGAGAGATTTGAGTCATATTGCCCAATCTGTAGTGTTGGGAAAGGCATTAGGACAATACTTGTCCAATTTCCTCATTTAAAAGGGAAGAAACCTATGCTAGAAAAAATGGAAGTGATTTGGTCAAGGGCAAACAGTTAATTAATGGCAGAAAACTCTAAGTATCATTTTTTTTTTTTAAACAACAAACACAAACAAACCTCTGAGGCTTTTGTTGGGTACCATAGTTTGTGCTGGGAGTCAAACATATCAAATTGAACCAAGGGCAGCATTGGCTACTCTCCAGGAGCACACAGTGCACCAGAATGGCTAACTCCAGACTCTAGCGTTTGCTCTACTGGAAATCTGCAGGGGGTACCAGGGGCTACTTGGAGGAAGATATAAGGAGATCTGCCTGGTGGCATTGGGGAAAGTTTTCACAGACAGGGCACATTTATGTTGGAACTTAGAGAATGAATCAGATCTTAGAATTCAGAGAAGGTGTGGTGGCTTGAAGCTGTATTTACCTCAGAAAAACATGTTCCTAAATCTAATCCACTCCTGTGGGTATAAACCCATTGTACATAGGACCTTTTGATGAGGCTACTTCAGTTAAGGTGTGACCCACCTCATTTAGGCTACGCCTTAATCTTATTACCATAGTCCTTCATAAACAGAATGAATACAGACAGAGAAAGCCACTGAAGCAAGAAGCTGAAATCAACAAAACTTGGAAGAGAAGGGAAAGATCAGCAGACACCACCACATGCTTTGCCATGTGGCAGAGGAACCAAGGATCACCGGCAGCAAGTCTTCAGGAAGAAAGCATTGCCTTGACAATGCCTTGATTTGGACATTTTGGACATTTTCCTAGTCTCAAAACTGTAAGTGAATAAATTCCCATTGTTTAAACCAAACCATTTCATGCTATTTGCCTTGAGCAGCCTAGGAAACAGAAGGGAAGAAGAGAGAGGGCATTCCCCCACAGAATTCACAGACAAGATGAAGGAAGCGAGATTGGAAGGAATGGCATTTCCAGGGGAAGTTGTGAGTGAATCTGAGTAGCTGTATATTGGAGCTGGACTCTAGAGGAGAAATGCTGTGTGAACCATGGGTTTGGAAAGTAAGAGAGAAAGGACTGAAGATGACTGGGCTCCCAAAGCAGGTTTGGCCCGTGAACAGTGATTTGAATAGCACAGATTAGGGTCTCTAACTACAAATCTCTCTTTGACTCTGTCCAGTGCCCTTTTAAGCCATGGATGCATAAAATTCCCTGTTTAGGATTCATTACTTTGGGTATTGAAGATGTTTTTTTCTTAAATAAGTTCCATTAAAATGTAACTACTCTGAGTGAGATAAGTATAATCTATCCGGTAATATCTCCAAGAAATTTGTTGACAGCTAAATGACAGCTCACTGAAAACAAGATCTGTGAGGAGAGAAAACAGAGGCAGCACCTGGGGGTCAGGGAGTTGGGTGCCAAGAGAGAGGAGAAGTTGCTGAAAGGGGAGGCTTCAAAATTGTGTCTGTGGCTGGCCCTGCCAAAGGACAGTATGTGCAGGCCAGACATGGGGTGAAAGAAAACTTTATCTGACCCAAAAACTGATAAGTACTTCCCAGGTCCCCAGTCCTGAAGGAGCACACAGTACATATAGACAGGTGTGTGTCCTTCAACTAGCAGCCTCAGGGAGCTTGGAGTACAGCTTCTGAGCATGACCACCTTACGTGGCTGGAAGTAGAGAAAGAGTTTGCTGGCTCACGTGAGACTCTAGTTTCTCTTCTGCTCCTGGGGAAGTATGCTGAATGCAGCTACAAACTTGGATATTCTTAGACTTTGTTAGGAACCTGCTTCTCTACACTGCAACCTGGTACAGGTTTTACATTAAACTTGCTTCAAGCATCTCTAAGATATGCATTCCACTTATGTCCCAATTTGAATGACATTGCCTGTTCATTCTATAATAATGATAATAATGTCACAGACCTAGTAAGTGTCAGAGCAAAAACCTGAATCCATTTCTGTTCATTAAACTCGAGTAATATCTGCCTGAAGTTTCCAGCCTCCACGAAGGCCCCAGTGAACCCCACCTTCTGGTACCCATGCCCTTGCTAGAGTCTCCTTCCACATCAAATAGAGCTGACTGATGAAATCAATGGAATATTGCAGAAAAGATAGAATGTGATAGCCAAGGCAGGTCATAAAAGAGTGTGGCTTCTATCGTGTGTTCTTGGATCACTCATGCTGGGAGAAGCCAGTGTCATGTCATGAGGAAACTCAGGCAGCCTGTGGAGTGAATAGACGGTGGGGAACAAAGGCTTTCTGCCAATAGCCACGCGAGTGCGCCATCCTGGAAGTGGATTCTGCAGCTCAGTCATGTCTTTAAATGTGTGCAGTCCCAGTGGATATCTTGATTGCAACCTCAAGAGAGACCCCGAGCCAGGACCATTCAGCTAAGTCATTCCCAATTTCCTGACACAGAACTGTTGGAAACAAAAACTGTAGATAATACATGTTTGTTTTTTCCAGCTTCTGAGTTTTATGGTAATTCATTATACAGCAATAGATACCCAATACACTGCCTAATGTGATGAAATTTGAGGTAAAATGTGGGCAAACACTGAGAACCAATACATGTTACTTTAGATGATGGGAAGGATATGGATTTCTCTAATATGTCATAATCCGAAAAGGTCTAATCGATGATCTAGGATCCTGGATGGACCACCACAATAGTGGGGGAGTGTCCCTGTACAGATATATTTCTCATCAAAATGTTAGGTAGACATAAAGGAAAGACTGTTCAGCTATGCTCTATGTGTCTGGTATGCAAAGGAGACTGTTGGAAGTATGCCCAGATGAAGAAGAGGGAAGCAAGAGTAATATGAAGGATATTGCAACTTAAGTGGCATTACTTTGAACCTCGCTGACTTCTTGCTTTTCTCAGAACGTGGGATTGCTGAAAACTGGGGAATGACTTGCCTCCAGGGAGGTATAACAGATTTGATGAGAAAATGGTTAAGATAGCACACCCTAACTGAAATCATGAAACTTGACCAATTCACTCCTTCTGCCCTTCAAGGCAATTTTCTAGCTGGACTCAATACAGACAGCTTCATTCAAAGGTTATCATTAACCAAAAGAACCAACACAGACCTTAAGCATTGCTCCTGGTAGTAGGAAAGAGGAGAAGGAACACAAGCCAAAAGCAGATGGTCAAGATTCATTCTCCTAATTTCAGTAATAGTGAAGCAGGCTAGTTGAGGGAATGAAAAGGTGAATCTAGGACCTGGCAGAAAACCACAGCTGTGAAACACATGGCTGGAAGAACCCTCCCTGAGGGAAGGACCCCACAAGATGGCTGCTGGAAGAATCTCGTGAGAATTTCCCATTTGGAGGGGGATTTCATCTGGGATCAAGGAAAAGCCCCAGATATTCTCAAGGGGCCTTGCTATTGGGCACCCCGGGGGAAATTGATGGGTGTAGTAACCGTATACCTGGGAATTAGTAATCTGTAATGGGGACTTGTAATCTGTAAACCAGCCCTTTTTAGCCCTTTTCCTCTCTGCCTGGACCAGCCCGTAAATGTACTTGGGACCCAGAATCTGATATTTTCTCCCATTTCTCTTCTCTCATTTTCTTAATAAACTACTGGCCTAACTAAACTGGCATGAACTTAAGTTCTTTTTTGTAACATAGCCAAGAACCTAGAAAAAACCTGGCAGCAATAGCACCTCACTTTTCTTTGGGGGCAGAATCCACTCCCATTTCATAATCACTCTCCCCCGTTATTCCTGCTTGAGGTATGTGATCCAAGCCTGGTCAACAAGAACAATCGTTTACCCAGGCAGATTGTTTCAGGTGTGGGTATGTGACTAAATCCTGGCCAATCAGAATCTTTGCTGGAGATTTTCTGTCATGGTTTTGAAGAAAGATGTTCCCTTTCTTAACTGAGTTGCTAAGCAGTAGAATATGAGTCTTGGGTTGCCGGAAGCCATCATGACAACAAGTAGAGAAGTTAATCAATAAAGGAGGATTTGAAGACAGCACTTGAGATCCTAGGTGTTCCTAAGGCTACATTGCCTTTGAACTTTTCGCTTATAAGAGCAAATAAATTTACCTTCACACTGTTAGTTTCAGCCTAGTGTCTATCATTTGCAAGCAAGTACATACAAACTAAATCATTATTCCAGAAAATAGAAATATCCACAAAATAGCCCCCTAGAGCCTTAGAGAAATGAAAAACCTTCTGGGGAAAAAAAAAAAAAAACTAAAAAAAGAAATATGAAAGATCAAAGAATATGATAAGACAGCTGAAAAGTTGAAAAGTGAGCTAGCAGCGCACAGGAAAGAAATGGAAGAGAAAATTCAAACTATTGCAAAGATAAAAGCCACATAAGGAAAACGCAAAAAGTAGAAACAGGATATAAACATTGTCAGAGACATGGATAAGACGCTTGAGACGATGAGGCAATTATTATTTTAGAATCACAAAATATTTTTTTAATAAATAAAGTGATAGCAATGAAATGATAACTGTGGAAGAGAAACAAAAGCATTCATAAACATACGCATCTGAAAAGATAGTGAGTGAGCTGGTGTTTATGTCTAAGAATAGCTAATACTTATATAGTGCTTATTAAATGTCAGACATTTTCTAACTCATTTATAGACCTCATTTAGTCTTTTTAACAGTTGTATGAAAGTAGGTATCTTCATAGATGAGGAAATCAAGGTACAAAGGAGTTAAGTCATTTATTCAAGGTCACTTAGGATGTAAGTGGCGGAACTGGGATTTAAAACCTGTTTTCTGGCTCCAGGGTCCATGTTTGTAACTGCTATGCTATATAGCCTCTCATATGTGATATAAAACAAATGGAGTCTAAAAATATTCAAAGATATAACAAAATAAAATTTTACTGAAATGTTAGTAGTAGTAAAATATTATATGGCATTTACTGTGTGCCAGGTTATGTAAAATAGCACACTGTGTTCCCAGAAAAACTAATACAAAATGATATGTATCAAAGTAACTCATGATAAAGGATAAAGAAAGAATCCTATGTGTGTCTGGGCAAACTATCAATACAGGAAAAAATATCTGAGTGAATTCACACTTTTTCATGGCAATGTTCAGAGATTCAATGAAAAATGACAATTGACTGCCTATGTGAAAAGTCAATTTTTAATATTTTTATGTTCACTTTTTATATTTTTACTTCAAATATATTCATATTTTATAGACAATTTTATTTGAATCCTTTGATTCTTTACTGTCAATAGAATACTAATTATGTGAAAATCTCAATTATAAGGACATAATATATGATTTGGCTAAAGTAAAAAAAATAAATTTTATGGAATAAATACATAATACTTTGTAAATTATGTCTTTATTTTATTTATTTAAACACCTGAACACAAGATAGGAGCGAACATCATTATCTTCTAACTTGTTGTTGAATTAATTTCCCAAGGAAGAATGTTAATTTCCTTATAATTCATAGCAAGTATCTGGACGTAGCCAAACTGCAAGGTTTTAGGTCAGAGTCCTCCAGATGCCAATTCTGCCCAAGACTTCTGTCACCACCTGCAAGTTCAGGGGTTTCCAAAAACTACCCTCTGTTTGGATAATTCCCTAGAAAGTCTCCCAGAACACACTGAAAGCGATTATATTCCTGGTTATGGTTTATTACATGGAAAGGATACAGGAGGTCAAAATAAGATAAGCAAAGAGATGCAATGGGCAGAGTCTGGGAAAGTTCCAGACACAAAACTTCCATAGTCCTCATGATGCCTGACCCTCTGGGTATGGCTGTGTGACGATGCGTATGGAGTATTGGCAACCTGGGAATCTCACCTGAACTTTCAGGTGCAGAGTTTTTATTGGGGCTTCATCACATAGAAATATCTATGTAAAACATAGGTATGATTGATTGCCCCCAGGGTTGAACTGCTCTACAGCTGCCCCCTCCCCAGAGGTCAGGCTGATATCACTTGGCCCAAGGGGCCTACCACGTGTCACCTGGCTAGCATATACTATTAGACGTGGTATGAGGGGCCCTTCATGAATAACAAGGACACTTCTACCACTCCAGAAATTCCAAGGGTTTAGAAGTTACCTCCCAGGAGCCCGGGACAAAGGCCAGACCTCTCACTGGGCAAGGCCAAATTCTTTTCTACACCATAAGTAATCAGCAAACCCGGGCTAAAGTTGAAATAAGGAGTTGTTTTTGTTGTTGTTGTTTAAATAAAGTCTTAATCTCTTAATGTTATCCATAATTTTCTTTTTCGAAGTATAGGCATCTTCTAGAAATGGAATAATCCTTTCCTTTTAAAATGTTTATCTGAAAATCAATATGTTTGGCTCTACTTGCTTATGTTCTTTAACATACAGGTATAATTAAACTGAATACATATTTATGAAAATAGTTTGTATATTAACTTCATTTTTTATCAAATTTGCTTCTCGACCTCCCTTCTGTTGATAGACAGATATCTGGAACCATGTTTCCTAAAGTTTAATGGAAACTATTTCTTACCAGGAAGCCTTGCTGATTTTCTTACTTTGTTCTTTGTGCTCAGGTATTGCTTGAATTTTGTTTTTCATAAGCAGCTACCATTTTTACAAAAAAAAAAAAAAAAAAAAAAAAAAAAATTATGTTTAGAAAAAACAAAGAAAATCATGCCAGCTTCATTTACTAGGGAACAGTCATTGTTTTGGTGAATGGGATTTCCCTGGTCTATTGATGACATCAGCCTATGTCATTTCATTTAGATTCCATCTGATGTGGTTTGCATCATCCTTACCAATTTGCAAAGCACCATATGGTGCCATGACTGAATCTTTGCACAGTATGAAATAATTCCCTTTGACAGGATAACCACTATTACAGCAGGTAGGCTAAACTGGGGGAAAATGGTAACCAAATTAAGGAAACAGTAACTAGACGATTATGTTTACCCACCAACAAATGCTGGCACTAATCCTATCAGGGTGTCTATAGAGCATTTTGTTGGGAAGGGCTTACAGAATTTTACTGTAGTGTGGATTGGGCCTTCCTCAAAGTACTTATCTTAAGCTGTTTAGGCCTCATTGATGGTGATAAGTCCTGAATTTAGCTGTATTTTGAAAAATGAACATTTCAGTCCGTGCCTCAAAACCCAAAGGTATATAGCCCCAGGACCAAGAATACAACTACAAATGGCTTTTCTATTTAGCCTGATGGCCTCATGCATTAGTCTAATAACCATGGTTTTTAATTTTAATATCAAAGGTTAATGTGTAATTATCTGACAGAAAAATATAATTGCATACTCTAGAATGTAATGTTCAAATGATTCTTCCTACCCTCCAACACATCACCTCTCCTTCCCTCCCTTCTTTGCTCTCAATGAACAACACATTGCAATAAATTGCAGAGCAAAGATGTGATTTTACACTATATCTCCTAAAGATTTCCATTGAAGTGAGATGGCCACTAGATGTTAGTAATTCCTTCACATGCAGAAACCTCACTCATTCCTTGATCAGCATGAAGTAGTTGACTCCTAGATTCCCTAGAAAACTGCTGCTCTTCCCTGCCTACCCCGCACTCCAGCCCAATGTTTGCTTCAGAAAAGAGCTGAGACCTCAAGCCAAGCTGAATTGTTGGAGATGAAATCCACTCCCAAAATGACCAGGACACAACAGGTCAGATTTCCATTGGGCAGATCCTCTGGGACTGAGAAAACTTCTCTTCTTATGGAAGCTGAGCAATTCTGAAGGATTCTAGAGAAGTGGGAATGCTTTTTAATGACTCCTGAAGTTAGAAGGAAAAAAAGTTTAGAGTGTAATTGTGGTATCTGATGGCTTTTAAAAATCTTGGTCTTTAAGAACAGTCAATTAAGGTTTACCTGCTGGAGCATTTTGCAAAACAAATCAATATCTCATTTATTAAAATTTAAGAACCCATAAACTTCTAGTTCATGAGTTAAAAGGCAGGGAAGCAGTGTAGCAATAAAGGTTTTTGGGATTAGGGGAAAAACAACAACAACCCTGCAACATACATTTCAGATTTTAAATATACCACAAAGTCCTGGGTGTTGTCACATGGCATTGAATGGTATTATAATCAAGTTTGCTTACTTTTAGTTTATGAGCTGGAAACTGCAGTTAAGTGTGATCTGTATTCTGTTTCTTCTAAATCACTAGTTCCTGCCCTGAAAGTAGGAGTGTAGTTAGAGAAGGCACTCACTCACAAGGGGGCAGGATACAAGTTTTCTCTGAAACGGAAGAAGGCACAGAAAACATGGCAGAGGAGATTTTTCTTACTGGACTTCCCATTTTGTGTATTTTGAAGCCTCCCCAGAAAACAGTTCCTCTCCTTCCCAATCCACCCCTCTTTACCCTAACTTTAAGAATTACAATCTATTGACCTTCCACCAGGGCTCATTCCTGCCCATTCCATAGCTAGATCACTGATCGGCTGGCTCATCATGTCAATACCTTTAGACAGGCATAGATGCTTAAGCTTGCCTGTACATTTGAATCACCTGGGGAGTTTTAAAAAACACTGACACCTTGGCCCCACCCCTAAAGATTTATTTGTAACTGGTATGGGGGTGCAGCCTGGGCATTGGGATTTTTAAACTCCCCGAGTGATTCTAATGTGTAGCGAAGTCTGAGAACCATTACCATACACCAGTGTTTCTTAAAATGTGCTCCCCATTCCAGCAGCATCAGGACCACCTGGGGGCTTGTTGGAAATGCAGATTGTTTGGCCCCCCCTCCAGACAGACTGAATCATAATCTCTGGGGATGGAGCCCAGGAATCTGTGTTTTAACTAGCCCTCCAGGTGATTCTGATGTATACCAAAGCTTGAGAGCAATTGCTTTAAGTAAAGCTTTAGAACCCCACAAACAGTATTTGTGAAGCTACTGTTCATCTCCCAAATTATTCTCTTTTTCAGAAAGCAACAAGATATGATGGAAAGACAGCGAGCTTTGGAGTCAGGTCAGACCTGGGTTTGATTCTCAGCCCATCATTTATGAGCTGTGCGAGTTTAGACAAGCAAGCAATTTAACTTCCCTGAGCTCCAGTGTCTTCAATTTTGAAACAGTGGAAATTTTAGCTAAGCCTTAATGTTATGAAAATTAAATGTGATAACAGCATCTAGAACTGACTCATAGAATACTTTTAATTAAATCTTAGTTCCTAGCCCTTCCTCCCTTCTATTCCAAAGTTTAACAAGCAGAAAGGAGAAGTGTGGAAATCTCTGTGTGAACTGAGAGGCCTCACTTTCTGGCCAGTTCCTAGATATTCTTTCTATCCTCTTCTGATAACATCATTGATTTTTACATGAATCAGTGGCATGATGCAGGACTTACCATGCTCTATCATGATAATGCTAATAAATAATAAAACAATAAAAAACATATGGAACACCTAAGCAATACATAGAGTGAGTACTATAAGCAGGTACCCTGAGATTTATGTATAAACAGCTGGAGCAAACAGTCCTAGAATAATTAGATAATAAGATAGATTTCATGAGAATTGCTCATCCTACTTTCGAATTTTACAAGCAACAAAGACAGTAACCTGTACTGAAATGACCAGAAGGTATCCTTGAGCCTTGCCTCTCATAGTGTGGTCCCTGGACCTACCTGCTGTATTGGCATCACCTGAGAGAAATGCAGACTCTCAGTACCTGCTCCAGATCTACTGAATTATAGTCTAGAGTTCAACAAGGTCCCCAGGCAATTTGTCTAGGCAGTCTGCGGCCTTTAACTGGCTCCTAGGTGATGCCAACACCTTTGGTGTGTAGACCTTGCTTTATTAGCAAGGTCCTTTTCCTCTTCTCCACCCAGCACTCTCTGCCTCCCATCTCAGTGCTATGCCAGACCAATTATGTTGATATCCATCCTATGACTTACATCAACTCTCCTGCCAATGCTCTCCACCTGAGGAAAGGTGGAAAAGCAAGGGAGGCTCTTCGGGGTCTCTCCAGACAGCTGCCATGCTGCAGTATCTGAGGTTTATGGCTTCAAAACAGATATACCAAGATTCACAGTTGGCGTCTGTCAGTCCATCTACATGCGGCTGTGGAAAAAAATCTTCACATCTTTGAAGCTGGTTCTAGGTATCTGTGATGGTTAGGCTAATGTGTCAACTCGGCCAGGTAATTGTGCTCAGGTTTGGTCAAGCAAACACTGGGCTAATTGTAATACATGGATATTTATGGACTTTAGTCACCAGTGAGTTTACTGCATAGATGACTGATTACATCTGCATCAATCAGGGAGATTGCCATCAGCAATGAATAACGCTTTTTCCAATCAGTTGAATGCCTTAAAAGGGGAAGTGATTTCAACTTTCAGAGAGAATTTCCCAGCTTGTCTTTGGACAGCCAACTTCTCCCGGAAACTCATCAAGGACCTTCATTGGACTTTCACCAAAAGCCCTGGTTTGCAGCCTGCCTGTGGAATCTGGACTTATACATCCCCAGGGTCACATGAGAGACTCATAAAATTTCATATTATTGACAAATATCTCCTGTTGATTCTGTTTCCCTAGAGAACCCTGACTAATACAGTATCTTTGTAAATATGTCAGGACAGAGGAAAAGCTGGGATGAACTATGACTCCTGAGGATCCTATGTCATTCAGGAGGATGGTGCTAGAGCCACATCAGGAGAATATGGCGTGTTTTGTAGAAAGTTTTGTAGAATATCTACCTGGATATAACTGGCCTCACCATCTTAGTTCTGAAATGTCTCTTTCCTCTAGGTATACATAAACTATTCTGTAATTACCTCTCAGTCTTGCCCATTTCCCAGTGATCTCCAAGCATTTACCTAAGCCATGCCAGCTTTCTTGTGCAGCTCTGTTGTGTCCCCCTGGTTACTGGGCATCTGACACAGGCTCTGGCATCTGATGTCTAAGCTCTGATCCTCCTTTGTCTAAATGTCCATCCAGGCAGAAAATACCTATTTTTTTGTTGCTCTCTTAGTTCTAGAAACAAAGAATTTTCAGTCAGAGGCACTTGAAAATCTCATATCCTAATAACAATTTAAGTCTTCCAAAGCAGACCTTCTAATCCATCCCAACATCCCAAAATCCATTCCTCCTCCATGGAACTTTCCCAACTCAGGTAAAAGCATCATCATCCACATTGTTGCTTAAGCCAAAATCCTAGAGACCATCCCTAAATCCCTCCTTTCATCAGCCCCGCCCCAAGCTCTCACCAAGTCCTGTCAGCTTTACCTCCAGAATATATCCCAAATGAGCAAGCTTCTCTCCCTATCCACCACCTTCACCCGAATCCATTATCTCTAGGCTGCAATTATGCCCTAACTGGTTCCCCAGCTACCAGATTTGTACTCCACACCAAATCCAGAGTGATTTTTTCATAAACAGTTCTCAGTTTATGCCCATTTTCCTCCCCACCCTCTATTTCAAAATCCAAACAGGGCATTATGGACTTTGGCCTCTGACTCCATTTCTCTCCATTCATCAACATCACCTTCTCCACTCCAGTCACATGGACTTATCACATGGTCTCATCCCATCTGTGCTCCCAGCTCTTGGCCTGGAGCTCTCTTACCCCAGCTGATTAAATGACTACCTCCCTATGCTCAAGGTCTTGTCCTCAGAAAAGCCTTCCCCTGACCACGCCATCTAAAGTAAGTGCTCTTCCCAAGCTAATGGTACTATACTTCCACCCTAGGCCTGTCCCTGTCCAAATTCTCTTGTTAATGTTTTCTTTTCTTTGTTCCTGTTTGCATCACCACAGGAACACAAGCTCTTGAGAGCTAATATTTTGTTCTGTTCATATATAATAGGCTCTCCATAAATTGAATGAATGGCTGAGGTGGAAGATATATGACCAAAGGCATCTCCATTCCAGTGTTAATTCACTTATGTTTATAATATTTCTGGTAACAGAGAGAAATCTAGCTGTATTGTTGGAAAAGTGATAAAAATGGACCTATGTCTGGGCTATCAAATATAACTTCAACAAGCTGGGGCACCAGGTGATGCAGAGGGGATGAATCATGACCATCTGCTTCCACTATCGGCACAGTAGGTCAAAGTGCAGAACTCAAAGAGCCTTCCCTACTGGTAATGAGTCATAGAAACGGAGGAAATGAGTTTGAGTCCATAAAATCACGGATTTGCCCAAAGAAGAGAAAAAAACTTTCTCCCTGGTTTCATCTTTCATTTGGGTTTGTCTCACTCAAGATCAGAGCAGATAAGTCGAAATTCCTAACCTGAGGGCATTTCCCAGAATTAGGCCATGGGTTGTCCAACTACTAATGGATGATGAAAAGAAACAACCTAAGAAATACAGAGACTTTCCTAAAGGTTTCTTCCCTACCTCCTTCATAAGCCGTCTCCTTTTGTTTATCCTCCAATGTTGGCATTCTCACAGGATCCTGTGTTTCTTTCCCTCATCTACATTCACCAACACTCATGCTTTCAAGGATGATTAACATGTTGATTACTCTGTCTCCAACTAAGATCTCTTTTCTGAGCTTCAGACGTTTATCTCCACTTGCCAGGTAGATATATTTTTAAAAAATTAACAGCTTTATTGAAGCGAACTGATGTACAATACACTGCATATATTTAGAGGGTGCACTTTGATACAGTTAAGATAGTTAACATTTCCATCACTTTCAAATGTTTCCTTGTGCCTTTTTGAAATTCTTTCCTTCCACCCCTCCATCCCATTCCCTGGCAAACTCTGACCTGCTTTCTTTCACTATAGATTATTTTCACAATCTAGAATTTATATAAAAGGATTCATTTTGTATGTATCCTTTGTTGTCTGGCTTCTTTCTCCCAGCATAATTGTTCTGAGATTCATCCATGATGTTGCATGTATCAGTAATTCATTTTTATTGCTGAGTAGTATTCCATTGTATGGATATACCACACTTTTTTAATCCACTCACTTGGTGATAGAAATATCAGTTGTTTCTAGTTTATGGCTTTGAAGCTTAGTTTTATTTTTTAATTTTTTAAAAAGATTTATTTTTATTTATTTCTCCCCACCCCCTCATTGTTTGCGCTTGAGGCACCAGGAACTGAACACAGGGCCTCTGATGTGAGAGGGAGGTGTCTAGTTGCTTAAGCCACCTCTTCTCCCTACTTTGTTGTGTCTCTCATTATGTTTTCCTCCCCGCATCTCTTGTTGCATCATCTTGTTGCGTCAGCTCACCACGCCAGCAATTCACATCAGTTCACTGTCTTGCTTGTCTTCTCTAGGAGGCACCAGGGACTGAACCGGGACCTCTCATGTGGTAGGCAGGAGCTCAATTGCTTGAGCTACACATCCACTTCCCTGAAGCTTAGTTTTATGTGTCATTTTGGCTAGGCTATAGTACCTACTTTTTAATCAAGCACTAATCCAGGTGAAGGAATATTGTATATTTGTTTAACATCTTCAGTCAGCTGGAGAGTATGCTCCACAATGTGGATGGACTACTTCCAATCAGTTGGAAGGCCTTAAGAGCAAACTGAGGTTTCCTAGAGAAGAAGAAAATCTGTCTCAAGATTGCAACATCAACTACAACCTGAGTTTCCTGACTGTAAGCCTCCCAGTCTACTCTGTTGATTTCGGACTTAAGTTAACTCCATAAAGTTAATCTCTTAGATGGATAGATATACAGACAGATATATAGGTGGTTCTGTATCTATATCTTTATCCCTATCATCTATCTATCATCGTATATCTCCTATTAGTTGTGTTTCTCTGGAGAACCCTGACTGACACAAATGGTTATTACAAATAAATCTGCTATGAATATTTGTGTACACATTTTTTTATGGCTTCATTTATCTTGGATGCATACCTAGGTGTGAAATGTTTAACTTTTTAAGAAAATCTCAAATTACTTTCCAAAATGTTTTACCATTATACATTTCCACCAGCAGTGTAAGAGACTTTTACCTTTATGACAAAAGTCATTTTACAAAGGAGAAGTGACCAAACTGGGTAAGGTCAATCTTCTTACTCTTAGCCATTCTAAAAGGTGCTCTTTCTTAGTTCAGGACATCATTACATCTCACCTGCATCATTATAGTCTCCTCCCTTCTGCACTCTTCTTCCATTCCTTGCCTGTATGCTGTACTTTAAAACCCTACTCAGGTCTATAATGTCTTTCCTCATTTCTTGCCACCCAAAGAAACTAGGGCCTTCCATAGGATTTGCCACACCCCCCTCAGTAGCACATACATGTGCTATGACAGGTGTGCCTGATAGGTACCTCTACTGCACTCATCACCACACCCATCACACTTCATCGTAAATGTTCCCTGCCTGTTTCCTGGAATAGACGGTTAGCTTGAGATCAAGAGTAAGACTTTACCCACTGTTTAAAGTCCAACACCTTTTACACTCAGCCCTGAGCCTGACACATAAAAAGCACAAATTAAGTGTTTATGAAGATTGGAGTACAAGAAATGTTCAGATTTCCAAGATTCCATTAGAAGTGCACCTGGTATTTCTGATTATTATAAAACTCTTTATTTAAAAAAAAATGATTTTAGGTTATGTTATATGTTCAAATTTTACCTAAGCAACGACTTATGGTCTTTTCCTCAGCTTTTCTTTTTTTTTTTTTTTTTAAAGATGAATTAACTTTTCATCACTTTATCAGATTTCCTCTCATAAAAATGGGTGGTTAAATTAGCTTTTAATATTTTTCTTTCACACCCCCACACACATACATATGTTCAAATATATATACCTTTAAAGTTTCTCAATGTGTCCTCTCTTTACTTACATGGGAACAATTAATAAGAAAAAATTTAATTTAAATATTTTATTCTTTTCTCTAGTCTATAGTTGTTTTCCTTAAATAGTAAATATTTAACCTAAATATTATAGAAGTTTTTACCTTTATGACAAAAGTCATTTTACAAAGGAGAAGTGAAAGAAATATATATATTTCTCTCTCTATATATATATATAGCATTGCCTCAAGTACACTAGAATTCACAACTACTATTAAAGGTTTTCACCTCATTAAGGGACACTGAGTTACAAAACAATTCAAATTGAATCTGAAAACAAGATCGTCAAATAGCTTCTTTTAATAATTTCTTCCCTTCATAAAAGTATCATTTATAGTAAAAGGCGGCCTTGATATTTCTGAGAAAAAAAACAAAAGTTTGGTAGCAAGAGATGATTGCAAATGATGTTTCCATGAAGAATTTCAATTCCTTTCAAGTTTCAGGTTTACAATTTAAGCACTTATAGCCCAAGGGGAAAAAGAATTCCAGAGTTGCTCAGCCCCAGTTTACAGCCTGAAGCAGGACTGTTTTGTGGATGCCCCAGGGACCTCTACAAAAGCCTGGAAACTGCAGCTCAGCAGTACTTACTACCACTCCCTACTGGGACTGAAATACAAACTGTATAAATGGACAAGTAAGGTAGATGGAGCGGAATAAAGGAGGTTATTCTGCAATTCCATTGTTCTCATCTTTCTTTTTTCTAAGTCAGGTGTCAGTAGCTCGCTGATGTTTTTATTTTAACTCAGTTTCTTCACCCCCAAAAGTAAAACAAAACAAAAAAAGAATTTTGTATATATCTAAAGTGCCCAAGTCAAGTTTCACCAGCTGGTAATTTCAGAATCTTAATACCCAAATCTCAATGGCCCCAAACTCTTAAATATATAATTACATACCTCGCCCCATCGCCTAGCCCCACCCGCTGAGCAATTGGTCTTGTCATGGTTCATCTCTTTTGCTTCCCAAGCTTGGACTCTGAATTTCATGGAGACCGCAATCAGCCCTGGCTGATTCTGATTCTGGAAGAGGCTCCTGTCTCTAGCTGCCTGGACGCTGCAGGAACTGAAAATCAGTTGCTCTTTATGTCAGTGAAATTGGAACACTGCCTCCTGCCTGGATGCCAGGATCCTTATTGCCACTCTTGAAAAGTCAGAAGAGGAAACCAGCGTTAGCCAAGTGGCGAGTGAAAGACAGCCTTTTCTGCAGAAATTCAGCTTGAGACTCAAAGTATTGCAGCAATCTTCCACCCAGCTCTTTCCTACCCCCTTAGTGGTGGGCCTGAGCTGGGTTAGTAGCCCAAGGGCTAGCAGTTCTTCAGAGATGCAGCTCTGAAGGTGAAAAGCTGCTCACAGATTTCCTCAGTATTGCCTTCACCTAAGTCAGTTTTGAAATGGTGCCTTGAGGCTAGAGATGCTTTTGAAGTAAAAAGGAGAAAATAACTTTATTTTTAGCTTGGAAAGGGAGGAAGGGTCCCAGAACAAGGTTGCAGGAACCCTCAAGTATTTAGAAATATATTCTTTCAATGTGTGTAATTTCACACACAGCCAGGGTCAATGGATGTGGAGGATTAGAGATGGCTGCAAGCTCTTTAACACACAACCCATGGAGAGGTGGACTTCTTCCCCCTGCCCTTGAGTTTGTGCTGGCCTGTGAGTGGCCAATAGAGAGCAGTGGAGATAAATCCATGCCAGCCCTGGGCCTGATCTTCTGGAAGAGTAGCAGGCCGTGCCGTGGTCTTGTGGAGAAGCATACCACGTTCTGATATGCAGCCTGACCACATTGCTTTAGAGACTACGTGGAGAGGCCCTGACACTACTGGGAGAGAGACAGGGGCTGAGCTGAGCTCAGCCTTCCACCTCTCCCTACCAAAGCACCAACATGTGAGTGAAGCATGTTGGAAACTCTAGCCAGCCCAGTTGCCAGCTGAATACCACCTAGTGACCCAGTTAATTACACATGCTGCAGAGGACTAGGCCAATTCCTGGACACTATAAAAAGGTCATTGCTTTAATGAACTTATTTAGTAATACTTATTTTTTTTCAGATACTGGGGCCAGAGATTGAACCTGGGACCGCATACCTGGGAAGATGGCACTCAACCACTGAGCCACGTCATCTCCCCTGAGTTGGTTTTTTCATTTGTCTTTTTGTTTTTAGGAGGCACCAGGAACCAAACCCAGGACCTCCTATATGGCAAGCAGGCACTCAACTGCTTGAGCCACATCCACTCCCTGTAATACTCTCTTACTCAGCAACAGATTCCTGCATCACCCGATAAGGACAAATTCTACGGGAGGCTCCCAACTGTGTTTAGAACTCCCACTTCCTTTCAAGATCTTGACCCTCTTCCTCACCAGACCCCCTTCACCAGACTCCTTTCCACTGGGGGCAGGTCTGAGGTTCTCAGAAGTATAGTCATCATGGGACAACAGGGGTTTTTAGACAGGTTTCAGGTTTTCTCCTACTAGATGCAATTACTACATGCAAATGATACACTCAAAAAAATCAGAGCTCCAATTTCTCCCCAGCCAGGACACCCTTTTACACATACTTTTACTAGTTGTAAGTGACTGCTATTTCAAAAAAATTTTTAAAAAGATTAAGGGATGAAGATTGAGCAGGGGAAAAAAAGAAATCCTTTAAAAAAATTGTTCTTAGAGTTGGAGAGAAAGAAGAATTCAAAGATGGACAATGCATGAATAATTATGGTATTTTAAGCCTTCCTTATTTTTCTTTGTATTCATAGTTTTTTCTTTCCCAGAGCGCAAGTCCAAAAGCCTGTGCTATATTTCATGATATAAACCCAAATGTTCCAAATTCTTATTCTCCATTAGAGCTATTTTCTCCTCATTTTCTCTTTTTGTCCCCCACTAAAATTAGTGTTCCTAGCTGGGATCCATAGTTAACTCAGTGCATTGCTGTAGCTCTGAGTCACATGCCAAGAACACCTTTTGAATCCAGTTCCTGGGGTGTCTGCATTGATGCACTATGTTGGGGGCATCAGTATGATGTTCAGTGATGCATAGTTGTTTCTATTCTAAGGGCCACATTTGACTGTTTATAGAGCAGCAAGAAACATACTAATCTTTGCCTGCTGACAAAGTGAGTGTGGGTGAGATGCTTCTATATTCATGGCATTCAGCTTGTAACAGGTATTCAGCTGAGGTTAGGTGTGGCTTGCAGGCAGAAGCTTGCTTACTGGATCTCAGATCCCCATGTGGCCTTGTCGTTAGATCTGAGCATGAAGAGACTTTTTATTAGCTGGCTCGAAGCAAGAAAGGTTCAGGAATTTGATGTGCCAAAAGTGCCATTTTTCATTTATCAGGGGATCTTTAATTTCTAATCTTTTCCTGGCAAGTTGTAGGCTATTTGCCAAAAGCTCCCAAAGTAATCAAATTGAATGGAGGAAGAATTGAATATGTGTGTTAGGACTTGTTTCAAGTGGGTACAAGTGTAGTTCCACGCTTCCTCTTTCACCTTCAGCAACAGAGAACACACTTTTGTCCCAGAATTCCAAGCAGGAATTGTGAGGTTCAGACATTTACATCTCATGCTCACTGCTATACAAATGACACAGCCATGGGGATGGAATGCCTTGATCGGCCTCAGAAACAATCCATAAGGGTGCACCCTTGGAGCTGTACGTGGGGTCAGTTGTCTCCCAAGTTCTTGGACTAGGTCAGGGCCCAGTGGCTCTTTGCATTAAAATATGGGACTATGTTAAGAAAGGAATGAGGAGAGAGGAATACTGGATAGGTGACAAGCAAACGTATGCTGTATTGCAAACACCTGAAATTTAATAAAGCTGCTTCCTTCATGTATCCTGTGGTAGTTAAAAGGAGGGTAATGGTGTAAGACTTCCTAGTTACAAACAAAAGTTTACCACCAAATAGCACATGACCTTCCATAAATTGTTTAGCCTAAGTCTCATTCCCCAACCCGGATAATGGGGAAAAATAAGAGTAACTGTCTTATATGTTTATGAGAATGAATTGAGAGAATATACATACAGTACTTACACTTATGACAGGGCCTGGTACAGAAGTGCTTAATAAATGTTAACCACTATTATGATGGTCATTTAAGTGATGGTTGGCAGGTACATTGATAGGAAATTGTGGAGAAATGCTAAGATAGCAGTGGAGAAATCAGTTTACTTGCTTGAGAGAGGAATGAAAAAAAGGCAGGAATAAGAGTTGGAGGAAGGAGCAGGGTGGGGCCTGCAATGGGGAAAGGAGAAGAGTGACCCCAAATAAGCAGATGAGTAAAGCTGGCTTTCAGAAAATTTTAAATGATTCCTTTCCAAGGTGAGACTGTCATTCTTAAACATCAAAACAGGCTTTCTCAGGAGCATTTTCAAATGTTTCATGGTCAAGAAATTCTTCCTTATATTCAAGATAAATCCCTCCAGTTGTCACATAAGCCCGTTTTATGTCTTCACCCAGGATAAAACATGGTTAAAGGTTTTAGAGACATGGAGAGCTAAGATAGAGCTTTAGAGATGTTGCTGAGGAAAAGTGACAAGACTTAGTGACATCCGTTTCTTGGTGACAGGGAGGAAAGGGTAGTGTCAGATGCAGGCTTGTGATAGTGTGCCTGAAAGACGAGGGGTGACAATGGGAGCTCTGACAGAGAGGGAGAGGGGACAGGTTAGTCTGCCAGATAAGGAGTTGGATTTCTAAATATAAGGTAGTAGTTTCACCAGGGCTTTGATAATAAAAGCAAAATGGTACCAGAATAGAGAAGACATTTTCTCTTCTTCCCTTTCTCCTCCTAGATAAGTAGGCAGTTAAAAAGGAAAGAAGGTAAAATGCTGCAATGATAACTTCTAGCAATTGTTACACATTCTAGCAATTTCTTCATTAGAAACACGCTGCGAATGGGTATTTTCTAGTCCTACTTTTCTGTGCATACACATATGCCTGTGTGTGAGGATGGGGGAAGGTTGTGGACTGTTCTCAGCCTCCCAGGGGCTTTTGAAACAAAAGTGGCACTATTTTTGTACCAGCTATTCATCAAGGGAGGGTTGGGCCTTATAAACAGAATCTGAACCATCCAAAACAACCACACATGTGCAGGAATTTGGGTTTTTGTTTTGTTTCTCTATGAATTTTGGGTGGGGACTGGATTTGGGTAGTCCCTTGTATTTAAAAAGAAATTGTATTTTCTAATGATTGGTTTCAACAAAAGACAAACTGGATTCCCCCAAATTTCAGTTGTTTTTTAATGTAATTGTATTCAATGTAAGTTCTCTAAAAAACGAATTCATTTTCATTACAAAAAGATATCTGAGATTTTAAAAACATTTAATTTTATTTGCTACATACATAGGAGCTGGTAATCTTTTTGTATCAAAAACAGTACAGAATGTGAATATTCTCACTGTTCTGATTTTGTGATCAGGGTAGGCTAAACATTCACTATATTAGAAACCATGCATGTGTCCCCAGACTTAGTTTTTCTTCCTAGGTCTGAATTTTGGAATGCTGGTGATAAACTAAGCCTGAATTATTATATGACCATCCTGTATGGGAAAAGACTGTAACTTTGGGTATTTTTGGTCAACCTTAAGAGATATAGCAGGGGCATGGATGTGGCTCAAATGGTTGGGCATCCGTCTCCCATATGGAGGGACCTGGGTTAGGTCCCTGGGACCCCCTGGTAAAAAGAAAAAAAAAGAAAAATATAGAAGGCTTGTGGGCCACCAGGCCCTGCGCGTGGGTGCACCACTAGGCCCTGCGAGCCACGCAGCAAGATGATGACGTAACAGGAGAGTGACACAAGGGAGAGCCAAGACAAGACACACCGAAAAACCAGGAACTAAGGTGGCACAGGAGGTAAGACGGCTCTCTCCCACATCGGAGGTTCCTGAAGACAGGAGGAGAAGGATGAGAAGAGAGGGCAGGAAATGGACACAGAGTTGCCCAGTGAATGGACACAGAAACAGCAAAAACCGGGGAGGGGTTGGGGGGGAGGGGTAAAAATGGATAAAATAAAATAAATAAATAAATCCTTTTAAAAAGGGTATAAGGGAGGAAGATATGGAATATAGTTAGTAGTGATATTTTGATGATACTCTTTCATGATTTGTTAGCAAATATTTCACAACAATGCAGGGTATTTGTGTTGGGGGGGGGTGATGTGTGGGAGCCCTGTATGATGTTATGCATGTTTGTTTTGTAAGTTCACAATGTTTACTGAACACTTATAGTTTATGTATGTTCATGTATGAATGATATACTTCAATAAATTGTTTTAAAAAATGTATAGGGGAGTAAGATACAGACTATAGTTAGTGGTAAAACTTTGACGACACTCTTTCATGATTTGTTAACAAATGTTTCACAACAATGCAAAGTATTTCTGGTGGGGTGATGTGTGGGAGCCCTGTATGATGTTATGCATGTTTGTTTTGTAAGTTCACAATGTTTACTGAACACTTATTGTTTATGTATGTTCATGTATGAATGATACACTGCAATAAATTGTTTAAAAAACAAAGAAAGAAAGAAAGAAAGAAAGAAAGAAAGAAAGAAAGAAAGAAAGAAAGAAAGAAAGAAAGAAAGAAAGAAAGAAAGAAAGAAAGAAAGAAAGAAA
>JAKSZT010054395.1:11212923-11246339 GCA_026826555.1 Tolypeutes matacus
AAAGAAAGAAAGAAAGAAAGAAAGAAAGAAAGAAAGAAAGAAAGAAAAGATCAGGAAGAACACTATGCTTTGGCCTGGAGCTATTTTCTAAAGTCATTGTATAGATAAGCTCTGAAGGGGAGTCTCACGAAGATCAATCTGCAAAGACTGGGAAACAGTTTACTTTTGTTCTTTTTTTTTTTTTTGGTTAGTTCCTGGCATTGAAGAAAAGCATGGTCATGCTAGCTGGACACAAATTTAAAGAACAGAAGCCTCAGAGTTGAAATTCCATCAATAACGCTTCAAAATGTCCAGGTTTCAATAAAAGGTTACAAAACATACAAAGAAACAGGAAGTGATGACCCAGGTAAAGGAAAAAATTAAAGCATTGGAAACCATTAATGAGGAGGATCAGACCTGGGACATTCCAAAGACTTTCAAAATTTGGCCTTAAATTTGCTCTAAGAAAGAAAGGAAAATTTGGACAAAGAACTAAAGGAAAACAATAAATGAACACAGAGAATATCAATATAGAGCAAAGGAACCAAGCAGAGCTGAAGACCACAGGAACAGAAATTTAAAATTCCCTAGAGGGGTTCAACAGCAGATTGGGGCTGGCAGAAGAAACAATCAGTGAACTTGAAGATAAGACTATAGAAATCATCCAATCTGAGAGACAGAGAGAGGAAAGAATGAAGAACAGTGAACAGAGCTTAAGGAACCTTGGGACACCATCAAACATACCAATATACACATTGTGAGAGTCCTAGAAGACGAAGAGAGAATATTCAAAGGAAAATCAGCTGAAAATTTCCCAAATTTAAGAAAAGATATGAATATACATGTCCAAAATGCTCAATGAATTCCAAACAGGATAAGCCCAAATAGACCCAATCCATGCCAGGTTGTAATGAAATTGTTCAATGCCAACAACAGAGAATTCTGAAAGCCACAAGAGAAAAGCAACATATCATATACAAGACAGCCTCATTAAGTTTTAAGCACTGATTTCTTATTGGAAACCATGGAGCTAAAAGGCAGTGGGATGATATATTTTAAGTGCCAGAAGCAAAAAAGTGCCAAGAATTCCATACCTGACAAAACTGTCTTTCAAAAATGAGGGTGGAATTAAGAAAAACTGAAGGAGTTCACCACCACTAGATGGGTCCTACAAGAAATGAAGGGACTAAAGGGAGTCCTGCAGGTTGAAAGGAATGTCTCCAGACAAGTGAAAGAAGCCACATGTACAAACAAAAAACTACTGTAAAGACAATGACATGAGCAAATAAAAATACCAGTACTATTATACTTTTGATTTGTAACTCTACTTTTTACTTCCTACAAGTATGTAAAAGGCAAATGTATAAAATATAATGCTAAATCAATGGTTTTGGACTCAGTGTAAAAATATGTAATTTGTGAGAACTACACAAAAGTGCAGGTATGGATGGGAACAGGAACATAGTTTAGGTATGTTATTGAAGTTAAGCTGGTATCAAAGCAAATGATATGAACCAAACTGTTACAGATTTAGGATGCTAAATTTAAGTCCCATGGTAACCACAAAGAAAATATCAAAGAGTATGCAAACTCACAGAGACAGAAAGTAAAAAGTACAGATTACCTGGGGTGGGGAGAATGGGCAATGGGGAGTTAATGCAAAATGAATGCAGAGTTTTTGTTTGGGGTGAAGCAAAAGTTCTAGTAATGGATGGTGGGGGGGGTACTGCAAGATTGTGAATGTGATTAATCCCATTGAATGCTATGCTTGGGCAAGATTTTGTTTCATATACATGTCTCTACAGTTTCAAAAAAAAAGAATCTAAAGAGAGAATGACAATTAAATGCAATAGTTCATACTGGATGGAATCTAAGAATAGAGGAGAAACCAGGAACTAAGTTGACGCAGATGGTAGGACACCTCTCTCCCACATCGGAGGTTCCGAGGATTGAATCCTAGAGAAGACAGGAGAAGAAGGATGAGAAGAGAGGGCAGGAAACGGACACAGAGTCGCCCGGCAAACAGACACAGAAACAGCAAAAACGGGCGGGCACGGGGGGAGTAAAAATGGATAAAAATAAATAAATCAATCCTTAAAAAAATGTATAGGAGAGGAAGATATGGACTATAGTTAGTAGTAATACTTTGACGATGCTCTTTCATGATTTGTTAACAAATGTTTCACAACAATGCAGGGTGTTTGAGGGGAGTGATGTGTGGGAGCCCTGTATGATGTTATGCATGTTTGTTTTATAAGTTCATGGTGTTTACTGAACACTTATAGTTTATGTATGTTCATGTATGAATGACATACTTCAATAAATTGTTTAAAAAAATACAGAGTAAGTCTTTCAACCCAGAGTTTCAATCTGCAGTTTTATTTTATTTATTTTTTTTTTTGAGATACCTGGGTACGAGGGTATGTGGGAAACGGGCACTCAACCACAGTCACATCGGCTTCTCCAAGTTGGTTTTTTCATTTGTTTTGCTTGTTGTGTGCTTTTGTTTTTTCAGGAACCAAACCGGGGATGTCCCATGTGGGAGGTGGGACCTCAACTGCTTGAGCCACACCTGTTCCCTGTCTCTGAAGTTTGTGCTTTGATTTAGGGAAGGGCAAATATCTAGTTATATCATTGGTAGGAAATTGAAATACTAAAGAGCATTGTGTCTCACCAAAAAGAAAGAATATGAAAAGAATTTGTTTTTTCTTCCTTTTTTGCTGTCCCAGAACACTTTGCTTGTGTCATCAACAATGGATTTATTTTGTAATAATTTCATTATCAAATTGGTGGCAAATACGCTTTTTTATTTTTTGCAAAAAGTAGTTGCTCAGAAGATGATTACAAATGAATGAATGAATCTATTATAGCTAGGAAAAATCTACTCAGAGCCTTGAGTATTTCATGAAAGGCATTGAAATATTATGGGCAATTGATGTAAAGTTATGGACACAATAAAGTTGCATTTTACATTTTACAATTATATCTGATCCTAATTTATTAATAGGTTTAAGAATTTAATTCTTGCTTAACCACTTGGCCTATTACTGTCCACTAGTTTCAATTATTTAACAGCTTAAACTGACACTTAATAAGTATGTAAATGGGAAGCACCTAACTTAATGCAGGTATCTTTCTAAGTGCCAATTATATGCCTCAACATTCCCTTCAACTTGAATGTGTTAGTAAGAATCTAATTACTCTGGTTTATAGCTGATGGAATTACAAAAGGAGAAGATTTCTCTCCTACGTACTTATTAGACCTCAATGTGTTCCTTTGCAATCTGTTGCTATTCAATTACCAAGTAATAACTGTCTTAATGAATCTAATTGAAATGCTTATTTCAGACTCCTATCACAGGAAAAAAAAAAAAGTCTTAACTTGGAGTGCTTCCACTGGATGGGGCCTGGTTTGTTTACCCAGAAAGAAGTGATTTTACTGGGAAGAGGTTCACAATTGTGAAAGCATTTGCAGAGATTCAAGGGCATTCATGCCTCCATCACTCATATGCCATAAAACTTAACCCCCTCCATAGAGACCACACTTCTCCAGCCCATGTCTACACCAATGCTCACATCATTGGGCCTGCATTTTCCCCTCACAATGAGAAGTTTTTGTTTCATTTTCCTTAATGAAGTCACCACCACCACCACCATCATCATCATATCAGTAACCAACATGTGTAGGGTACTTACTAGTGCCAACACTACCTGAACATGTTACAGTAGAAACTCATTTTACTTCCCCCAAATCATCATCATCATCATCGTCATCATCATCATCATTGTTCCCATTTAACAGATGAGGAAACTGAGGACAGTTTATTTTTTGAAGGAGGTCAAATTCACACAGCTTAAAAGCTAATAAGTGGCAGGGACTGTGATATAACTGCAGGCAGACTGATTCCAGAATCTGGCACCCACCTGCATAAACTTTCACAAAAGCCAGCCCTTGAAATGAATGTTAGAGCTAGAAGAAGCAAATTCCTATTACTCTGGAAATTGAGGCTTCGAACGCACACGGCAAAGACCAGACTAGATTCAAGTCTCCTGCGCCCCAGTTTGGATCAGCAACTGGGTCATGAAAATTATTCATCTCAAAGTCTAGGTAGAATTTGTTTTGAAAGAATGTGTAAGAGGACAGCCCAAACACCATTCTGCTTTTTTTTTTTTTTTTTTTTTTTTAAAGAAGAAATTTAAAGTTTTATTTGCCCAAACACAAAAGTGAGACTGATTCAGGGAATGGTAAATCACTTTGACAATTCACAATTTTTATGCAGATTCAGTGACACTGCCCCATTTAAAACCACCCTGGAGGCCTGGGAGTGGCCACAGCACTGCTGAAACAGAGGGGCTAAAATGACCGCCCCTGAAAATCCCAGTCAGCCTTGGAAAGCTGTGGTCCTCTCAGGTTGTTTCCTCGTAGTCACGGTGATGGATAAACTCCACAGTCCTTCTTTGGACATAAGCTGTATGGATATTCTTCACCTCCAAAAATAATGATATGGTGAGGTGACATCTCACTAATTTCAAGGATTTTCGGTGAAACAGTATCTCTATGGAATTTAAAAGGATTTTAGAAAGAGAAATTATCTGGGAAGAATAAAAACAGCACTTCTAGCAATTATCTAGGTTTGCTAGTCACTTTGTTAACTACTTACGCAGGTGTGGTTTTCGTTTTTAACCCTTAGCAGGGATTGGCCTCATTGCTCTAGTTATAGAGAGCCAGAAAGGGCGTCTATCACCCTGTCCCGTTTGCCGTCTCTGCTCTGCTTGTCATTTTAAAACATGATGTTTTCCTCTTGACACCCATTCTGGCTCATACCAATGCCAGGGGATGTAAGATTCTTTTTTGTGTTCACTCAGAAGCAGTTTTTAAGGAGTGTTATGCTGAAAATAAAATAAACAGACTTTCAAAAGTGGGTGCAGTGCATGCTTATTGAGCTAACGTTGCCTTAATGCAGAAGCAGCACCAAAAAGAAAAAAAAAAGGTTTCTGCTCAAAGGGGTGGAGGAGCTGGAGGAGCAGTTTATATGACTGTTTGAAACAAAGGAAAGGTGTGGGGGAATGGGGCTGGTTTTAGGTGTGATAGGTGAATCCAAGAGTCCATTCCTTGAAGCTTTGTGGCAGTGGGATTGGTAAGGAGGACTTGAAAGGGTTCTTTCCACTGGGGCTCAAGTCCGTGTTTCCGAGGATGCCATTTCTAATACATTTAATCTCCTGGTTGCACAGGTGGTAGAGAATTGCGGAGATCTGTATAGAGAGAGAGTCGGAAACAGTTTTGTCGAACTCAGAAAGAGTTTGTGAGAGTTTTTGGCAGTAGATAGCCAGTGAGGAGCTAATTTTGGCAGTTTGTGACTAGGGAAATAAGGCCATGGGTCTGCCAGTAACTATCTCATATGGGGAAATTTGGTGAGGGTTCAAAGAGTGTCCCCGTAAGTTCACGAGGACTAGGGGAAGAAATTTAACCAGGGGTGGGGGAGGGAATTGTTTAGTAAATTTCCCTAGCTTTGTCTTGATTAGGTCACTGGTGCATTCAATTAGCCCTGGTCATTGGGGGTGAAAGGCACAGTGGAGGCACTGCAGGATGGGTGAAGTTGGCAGAAGTTTAAGGGTTTCCCTGTAAAGTGGGTGCCACGATCACTATGGGTTTCTAACATAATCTCCGTGGTATGAGGCACAAAAATTGAGAGAGCCAAATCTAGGATTACTTCAGAAACTGCCTAAGCCAAAGTCACAGTGACAATGACTACACATAGACAGGTAGGAAGGCCTTGAGTTACTGTATCCAAGGTCTAGCTATACTAGTCGGTGGGGCAATGATGATCAGCATGTCTTTGGGTTAGTACCCCCCATGCATTCCCTCTTTTTTTTTTTTAAGTTGCTGCTATTTGGGGAGGAAAGAATTGGAAAAGTTGGGGGAGAAAAAGCAAAGTCATATATGCATCTGCAGGCAGGATCATCCCACCCACCATATCCATGGGATATAAGCCCTCTCTCACTTGGAGGTGGAGTGGACATCACCATCCCAGTCCCCTCAGGATTGGGGGGGAGAACTATGGGCTAGAGTGGACTTGATGGTATTCTGTTGTACACATATGGTGATTCTAGCAAGGGAAGAAATTATAACAATGAGGTGGAGCCAGTGGCCACTTGACACTTTTGGGACAGGGAGGGGACGAGTAGTTGAAATACAGGGGCTTCTTTGGGATTTGGAGGTTGTCCTGAGTACTGTTGTGGCAACGGATGTAGGCCATTTTAAATCAGCACTCACCACTCAGAACTGTGTGGGAGAGAGTGTGGTCTACGATGTGAACTGTGGTCTAGGGTTGGTGGCAAGGCCCCAGGATGTGTAAGTCCATTGAGGGTGGTGGGCCACACTTGTGGGAGATGTTTGTGTGGGATGTGGTGGGAGGTGTGGGGGGTGGGCAACATGGGAATCCCAGGGGGTTCTGTGTAGTATTTTCGGTAATCTAAGCACCTCTTAAAATATATTTATATATATATAAAAAAAAAAAAAAAAAAAAAGAAGTGGAAACAGAGAGATGGAGAGGTGAGGAATTTTCTTGTTTATTGTTTGTCATTTTTTGTTTACTATTATTGTTGAAATAATGAAAATACTCTAATAATGATTGAAATGAATGCACAAATATGAGATTATACCAAATACTATTATTGTACACATTGAATGAATTGTATGCTTTGTTAATATGTACCAATAAAATAAATTTGTTTAAAAAAAAAAAAAAAGTCATATATGCTACAATCTACTCTGCCCCACAACTCTTACAATCTTTCCGCTGCCGCAAGAGGCCCTGAGGGTGGAACAGGGGGTTTGTAAACGGTAGTACTGTGAATTAAGGCCACAGCTACAATATAAACAAGGCAAGCCATTGTAGGAGTTCATGGGCTTTGGGAGTTGCCACCTAGAAGGGCAGCTCTTATCTTAAAGACAAGGGAAGGATATTCCGGGGGAGTCCAGAGATGCCAGATGCCGGCACGTATCTGCACTTCTAACAGTCCCATTAATGGTAGGTTGTTGCTACAGTAGCAGCCCAGTCAAGCAAGAAGTTAGAAGAAGCTGTGTGAATCTGGAAAAGAAGCCTAAGGGCTCAAGCACAAATGTTTAGTAGGTGCTTGGAGGGTTAGGTTTTCTCCAGTGACTAATAAAACAGTGGCACTTTCTCCCATAGGCCCTAGGACATTTGCTTAGAGTGGGCAAGATCCAGGCTCACAATACCACACGTTAACCCTCCAAGAGCAGTGGGTCCTTGTATCTACCCAGTTACCATAGTCTCAGAATTATGGAGACTGCTAATGGGGCAATAACTTCATTTCTACGGAAAGGAAGCAATTTAATACGCGTGGGTTATTTACCCTCTTGAGGAAGCCCTGTACCACATTTTGAATACTATTTTAATGTGGCAAGCACACTGGACTGTATTCTCTGCCTCAGGGAGAACTACCTACTTTTTGGAAATCTCCCAGGAATGCCCTTACAATGATATCCATGGGAAATTCAAAGTGGAGAACAGGGAACACAAAATAGAGAAATGAGAGTTTAAATTAATCCTGTCCTTCCTCAATAGAAAAAGCCCAGAACAAGAAATTATGTAGTTGTCCAGCAGGTAGGAACCGGTTGCATGAAGGGGGAGTGATTTACGGAACAAAAATTAAAATTGCCAAGAATATTTTAAGTTCAAAATGGATTTTTGTGGAAAATTACTTCTTATATATATGTAGAGAAGGATCACATGCATTTGAAATTTAAATATCTTTTAAATGTGAAATTGTGTAGGTGTATACTATAGTTACAAGGAATAGATTTAGAAGAGTATGCAGAAATTTTTTTCCAAAAGGGAATAGATTTAAAGAACATGCATTACCTACTACATTCTTAGTATTTACTTTTTCAAAATGGTGGGGTGTTCAGTTTTGAACTTTTATAAGGGTATGACTATTTTTACTTCCTTGTTTTGTTCAGGTGCAGAATGTCTACACTCTTTGAAGTGTCTGCAGTAATTTGTGAGCACTGGAGGACCCCAGTCTTAAATGGCAATCCAGAGGGTGATTCGTGGACTTTGCATGTGCTGCAGGTGCACTGCTCCTTATTAAGGGTCCACAAGCAGCTCTGACACAGCCTAGCCCTGGAGAATTTCAGCTCGTCTCTTCCCATTAGCTAGAGTGCCCTCTCTGCCTCACCCTCTCCCTGCCCCACCCCCTCTCTCTTATTTCTCGCCCCTTCCCCCACCTTTCTTTCTAAGCATTTGTACTTTTGTTTTTTTCTTGGTTCATTCCTATCTTCTTAAAACATTTTAATCATTTTTGGCCCTTCCTCTATTTGGTTCAAATAGTTGATATCAGCAAAAGTTTAATGGTCTAAATTCTGAGTTTGATGTTCTTGTTGGGAATGGAAAGGAAATAATCCCAGACTATTAATAGAGGCATCATAATTTAGGGACAGGAGCCTGAAGAAGGGCCATCTTTCTTGCTTGCTTGCTTGCTTTCTTCCTTGTTTGCTTTCTTGCTTTCGTTCTCTCTCTCTCTCTCTCTTTCTTTCTCTCCCTCCCTCCCTCCCTCCCTTCCTTCCTTCCTTCCTCCCTTCCTTCTTTTTCTTTTTCTTTCTTTCATTCAACACATATTTACTGACTGTCAAGTCAACTATGTTCCAGAAGATAAATATGTGAATGAGACCAAGTCCTGATCCTGCAGAGAGTTGGCTGGAGAAGACAGACAGATAATTCACCAACTATGGCAGTTTGAGATTATTTTACGAATCCCAAAAAGAGAAAGATTATGCTTGTAAACGAATCTATTCCTCTGAGTGTCATAACCTTTGATCACATTAAATTCAGCTGAGGTATATTTGATTAGATTACCTGTTAAGATTGGGGCTTCAAAAATTTTTTTTGCCTTAAAAAAAATTTTTTTTTTAACTAATCAATTTTATTGATACATATTAATAAAGCAAAAATCCATCCAAAGTGTATAATCAATGGTATTTGGTATAATCACATAGCTGTGTATTCATCACTCCAGTCATTTCTAGATCATTTTCATTATTCCAGTAATAATAATAATACTAAAGAATAAAAACCAAACAAAATTCATTGCCTCTCAGTCTCTCTATGCTTTCCCTGCTGTACATAGCTGCTATTGTTTCCTTTTCTCTAGTATATTTGTAAAAACAGCCTTAAATATGCAATATTATCCATATTCATATTTTACATGAGTTTTCACTGTTATACAGCTTTCCTTCTAGTAATATAAATGTCCTTAGGCTTTTGAGATAAGGGCTTTTGATTCAACTGCATCAGTGGGCATGACTCAGTCTGAGTCCCCGCCCCCTTGTTGGGTCTGATATAAATGGATAATCACAAAGACAGACATACAGGATCATTTTTGATCCTGTCCTGTGACAGGAGAAGGCTCAAAAAGCTGAGGCTTCAGAGAGAGAGGAGCCATTTTGCTTGATAGCTTACACCTGAAATCAGGAAGAGCGCAGACAGGCCGAGACTGATATAGAAGGCCAGGAAAGTAACAAGCCGTATGCCAGGAGAGAGAGGAAGCCCTAAGAGACAAGCCCTGTGCCAGTTTGCAGCTGAAATTGGGACAACAGCAGAGCAGCTAAGCCTGAGAGAGGAAGCCCAGAGGGAAAGGCTGAAACCTCACAGAGATGAGCAGCCATCTTGCTTCACCACGTTGCAACACACCGGGATCAACAGTAGCTGACTTTGGTGAGAAAGCGACTCTGCTGATGCCTTGATTTGGCCTTGGAACTGTAAGCTTTTATCCCCCAACAAATCCCCATTATAAAAGCCCAAAGCTTTCTGGTACTTTGCATCTGCACCCCTTTGGCAGACTAATATACCAACAAAGAAGAGAATATGAGATGTTGATAGATATTATGAAGGGGATAAAAAGTACCTGTGGGGGGCCAGGAAGAACAGCTTATTTTAAGAAGGATAGGCTTCTGTGAGAAGGTAACATTTTTAACAAGCTGTTCAATTTTAAATAAATTGCCACTGAATCTCTCCAGAGAAAATTTAGGTTGAAAGTACGTAGCTCTCAGTTTATTGTGAGGACAAAGGAGAGGAAAAATACATAGTGGTTCAAAAAATAGTAGTTTTTATCATTGTCATTGGGAAGGTAGTGTATCAATCAGGGTCCCAACAGTAAAGTGACAACAGACTCAAATTAGAATAACTGAATAGAGTTTAATACAGAATTTACAAAGCTGTGGGCAGGGAAGCCAGAAAGGAGAGTGCAGTAGAGGCAAACAGCTGTTACCAACTGTACAACTGAAGGAGAAAGGGGAGTGTGGTTAGTGGTGTTTGGAGACTAAGAGAATTGTATGGGTCAGACAGCCGGACAGAGGCTTTTGAGGGTCTGTTATGTGCAGAATTAGGTTAGGCGCTATGGGGATTACAAAGATAATCCCCATAGATATGGAGTCTGCCACCAAAAGGTTTATAGTCAAGAATTGTGAAGTGGCATAAACACACATAATTCAATTGCAATGTAGAAAATAAGATGTTCAGATAAAGACTAAAGAGTTCTGAGTGGCCAGATTATTTCTACTCAATAGATCAGAGGAGGTGGCCTGGACCTTAAAGGAGAGACAGGATTCAGACACAAAATGGGGTTGAGCAGAAGGCCATTGCAAGCAGAGGGAGTGGAACAAGCAAATGTGTGGTGATGGGAAAACACTGCAAGTACAGAAAACAGGAAGTTTAGTTTGACTGGAGCCTGTGGCACATAAAGGGAATTCAGATTTTGTCATCTCCATAAATCTGTCCAATCTTCACCCTCTTGCTATTCTTTTTTCTTCTCTCAATCTATACTTTTTCTCCCCCTCTTTTGACTTTCTTGACTTTCACTTTTTCCTTTTCCTGGTGTCTTCTCTTCTGAGAGGAGAATTTGGATGTAAGGACAAATGGGGATAGCGTGGGTCTCTTTGGAATGCCAGAAAAGGAGGCTAATCCTCAATTTCCTAAGCTCTACCACAGTCCCCAGGGATGCCTTGATCAATGAAGGGAATAAGAAACAAAATGACCCCAGAGCAAAAGCTATTTACTTTATCCCTTTAACCGTATCTCCTGATTCTCTCCCCACTTTCCAAGAACCAGGGGCAGAAAACAGAAAAGCAGAAGGGAGACAGCTTTTAGAGAACGAGAGCTTGTTCTCTGTCCTGCAAACAAAGACCAGAGGCCAAGTCTGCCACTACCACTTTCATGAACAACTGATTTATGTCACAACTGAACCAATGCTCACAACCTGGCTTGTATTTGAGTCAGGTATTTTATCTTTGGCTACAGGGCAGCCTGTATAATTGTTGAACAATTACTCAAACTAGAGGCTCTTCTTCTGCACAGGACAGTGTTACTACAGGAGAGATAGGTAAGCTGTCCTGGCTCTTGCTGTGTTTTTGTTATTTGTTTCTTCATTCACTATTTAAGCCCAATTACAGTGGAAAATTTATGCTCAACTCATTCCTGCTGATTTCTCTAGGTCCTTACATACTGCTCAGCCAATACAGGCACTCAATATATGTATGGTAAATGAATATATGCTTGCAAAAGAGCATCTTGATTGGGGAACGTTCATATTTATCATACTTGTGTCTACTTTGATACCTCTCCCAGTAAACTATGACTACATTGAAGGGAGAAATGATACCTTGTTCAGTTGGGAATCTCTAGCAACTAGAAGACTATATATGGTCCATGAGATTGCTAATTTCTTGTGTCAACTTGGCTAGGTTGTGGTGTCCAGTTCTTTGATGAAGCAAGCACTGGCCTGATTATTACTGTGAGGGTATTTTGTAGATTGTTAGTTGCTTGCATCTATGGCTGATTGCATCTACAATAAAGAAAGGAAATTGCCCTCAGCAATGAGGGGAGCCTCCTTACCCAATCTGTTGGAGGCAGTAGAGTAAGAACTAAGGACTTCAGCAGTCAGAAAGAACAAAATCCATCACTACTTCAGCCAGCCTGCTTCTCCTGGGGACTCCAACATCACCTTCACTGAGTTTCCAACTTGAGGCCTGCGGTATAGATCGGACTTGCCAATATCTATGGTCACACGATCCAATTCTGATAATATATCTCTTAATATATACATATATGTAAATATTATAAATGCATATTTAAAATATATATATATCCTGTTGGTTCTGTTTCTCTGGAGAACCCTGATGAGTAGATTCATAATTGGCCCTCAAAGCATATTTGTTTGAATGAATGACTAAATTCGTAAGTGAACAACCCAGGTCTTCCAAGCATGACTTAGGGAAATGATGAGTGATAATGAGGTCCCATCATTGAGGCCATGTTGGGAAGGGCCTTGAATACAAGACTAAGGCTTTATTGTTTATTCTTTTTGCTATAATGAACTAAAATTTCAAGGAATCAGGGTATGATTTAGTGATCAAGGCTGTGTTTTAGGAATATCCTTCTGATCCTTGTATAGAAGAAGGTCAATTACAGTGATGGAAAACATGTTGTATGTGTAAGCTTTGGTTGCTTTCAAAAGATGACATTGGAAACTTCAATGAACAAAGGGCTTTTTAGTTCAAACTTAGGGGTGATTGCTTTTACTCTTTTGTTTATTAAATAGAAATATACTTTACCCACCTTACATAGTCTAAGGATGGTGTATGGTTTCAAAAGACAATGTATTCTCATGAGATTAGTGTAAGATAAGTATGTTTAATAATTTATCATTTCAGTAAAGCACAAAGTCACAAGGAAGTCTCATATTCTTACTGGCAAAAGAAACTATCCTTAAATGAAGAAAGAGAAATGTTTCTGTTCTCCGTTTTAACAGTCCTCTGGGAAAGAGAATTCATTGATTCAGGGGCCCTTTAAAGTGATAGACCTCAAATTCTCAAATTGTATGCTTTTGTAGCTTTTCTAAGATCTTCAAAGCTAGACTTGTAGAGGCAGGGTTTTGTTTTTGTTTTTGCTTTTTGTTTATTTGTTATGTGAGTAGCTGTCACCTTTTAATGTATTGTGTTGGTCGATAGGATTTTTACCAGAGTTAACTGAAAAATGTATTGGGCTGTAGCTGAGGACAGCTGAGGTCCATCTACTTATACTTTTTACACCTCTTAAACCATCCAAACACCTCTTTGTTAACATATCATCATAAATATTAATAACTCACTATCTTATATGACTACACATTCTTTAAAGCTCCTTCTGTCAAGAAGTGGTGTCCATTGAACCTGGCCTGACCTTGTGACTTACTTCTACCTAAAGGGTATGGTAGAAGTGCTTTTGTGTGATTTCCAAGCCTCAGCTTAAGGAAGCCTTAGATCTTCTACTCTCAACCTTTTGAAGTTGCACCTTGGAACTAACCCAGGCTAGCCTCCTTGAAGATGAGCAATCATGTGGAAAGAGAAAGACTGTGTGAGTATAGAAGTCCGATCATCCCGGCCATCTCTGCTGGACTGTAAAATTTGTGAGTGAAGCCATCAAGGACCAGCTAGCGTTGCAGCCAACCCACCAACTGATGGCTGAATACACGAGTGGGCCCAGCCAACACCATGTGGAGCAGAGATGAGCTGTCCCGACAGAGCCCTGCCTAGAATTGTGAGCAAATAAATGGTTATTGTTGTCAGTCATAAAATCTTGGAGTATCACGGTAGACAGAATTCTGATGGCTGCCGAAGACTCCAGTCTCCTGGTTATTCAATCAGATACTAAAGTACTTATTGCTTTAAAGGGATTTTGCAGGTGGAATTAAAGCCCAAGTGAATTGAACTTCATAAACCGAAGATTATCATGTTGATCCTGACATGTAAATTAAAAGTGCTCAGGTGAGCATTTGAAAGCAGTTTTTTTATTGTTGTTATTTTTGTCTTTTCTAGCCAGTACCAGAAGGGGGAATTATAGAGATTCAAAGAATGAAAATGATTTGATGTACCCTTGCTGGCTTAAAAATGGAGGGAGCCGGGCAACAAGGAACACAGGCAAACCCTAGAAATGAGAGTGACCTCTACCTGACAGCCAGCAGGGAAATTGGGATCTCAGTCCTAGAACCACAAAAAACTGAATTCTACCAACAGCCTGAATGAGTTAGAAGCTGATTCTTCCCAAAGTCACCAGATAAGAGCCTAGTCCAACCAACACCTTGATTTCACCCTTGTGAGACCCTGAGCAGAGAATATACTTGAGCTTGTCCAGATTCCTGACCAACAGAACAGTAAGCTAATAAATGAGTGCTGTTATAAGCCTCGAAGTTTGTGGTAATTTGTTATGCAGCAATGGAAAACTAATACAGGTAGTTTATTTCATAGCAACAGATGGCAAATGCACTCACTACTCACTAACATTTTTATAATACATAGGAAAAAAACCATTGAGAGCAGAGGATTTCAAATAAAGCTGCACATCAGAATCTTGTGGAGAACAATTTAAAAATACCAGTGCTTGGACCCACCCCAGATTTAATTGATTTCATTGTTCTGGGATGTGGCCCAGGCATTGGTAGGTTTCAAAAATTCCCCAGGTGATTCTAATATTCAGGCAGGATTGAGAACCACTAATCTAAAACAATTTATATAGGGACAGATAGATAAGAGAGAGAGAAAGATTTAGACTCTATCAGCCTCCAACATTGCCCACTGTGAGATAACCACCTGGAACAAGTTGGTCACTCTATTAGGATGCTTTCAGCTGCAAGAAACAGAATACCAGACCAGCAGTGGGACAAGAACAGTAATCTTCCCCTTGATAGAAAATCCTGATATGGGTGCCCTGTAAGGGTAAGAAGCTGTGTAAAATGACAGCTTCCTGCCGAACTGAGAATGAATATGTTAGACCAAAGAAAGACTCAGACAAGTTTGGCTTGGCGAGTAATGAGCATTTATTTAGAGAGACAGCATTTTTCAAGCTCCATCATCCACACTCGCTGTAAAATGAGAGGGGTCTTTTATAATGCATGCCCACGTGCAGATGGGCAGGCACATGAGGGGCAGCAGGACTTCTAAAGACTTCAGAACAAGATTTACTGATCAGTCACCTGTTCACAGCTGGTCCCGAGCCTTGCTTTTAACTAGATAGGAGTGGAATGTTGCTGCCACAGGAGGGGAAAAACCCTGGAAGGGTTGCTGGGGGAAATGCAAAGTCATATATGCCACAATGGAGGACTTCAAGGTTGGTTAGTTCAGCAGCTCTACATTGCCATCAGGGACGTGATGGCTCTGCCATCTTTCGCATGTGGGCCTTTCTCTGGGTCACCTTCATGGAGTCAAGGTGGAGGCTGCTGATCCAAGCATCACAAGCCACTCACAACAACCGAAAGGCAGGGAGTTTCTCCTCATGTATTCCATTTTACTAGGGAAGAAAACCTTTCCCAAAGCCCTCCAAGGCTATTGTTCAGGTTCTGTTGGCCAGAATTGGGTCACATTTCCATATTCTCCCTATAGGAGAGACTGGAAAAGGAAACATTTGGCATGCAGCCTCTAGAGTGAGAAATGAGCTCTCCCAGCAAGTTAGAAGCAGATGGGTGGGGGCTATTGGGTAGACTGCCAACCATGTCCATTCTTTCATGCATCTCCTTAGGCTCATATAAAGACCCTAGATGTAGATAGATGTAGATACACATTTACATGAATGGGATTAGACCATATGTGCTCTTTCCCTGTCATCATTCTCCCTTTCATTTCACATTCTGTTGTTGTTATTACAATTTTGTCTTACTGCTCTTTACCCCAGTAACAAATGTTAACACCTGGTATTTATCTTTCCATAATTCTTTCAATGGTTACGTAAAACATTAAAAATGCATATACTTACGTGATCTCTGTGGGGGTGGTGGTGCTGGTGCTCATTTTTTACTTATCAAAATAGGATCATAAAAAAAAAAAAAAGGATCATGTAGGAAGAATTACCAGGTAATATATTATGGCCATCCTTTCAAGTCAACTACATAGAAACACATAGGTCCCTTACTTACTAATATTAAATATTATCTATTTGCTGCCCAACTTTTCTTAGTTTTCCACGTCCTTTAACTTCTACCAAAGTTCCCAATTAAACTGAGTCCATATATTTAATGAGTATAGTGTTAATTATAGGGTCAAATAAAAAGGGCAGAACAGCCATGTGTAGGGAAATTATAAATGAGTCTAACTCTGATATATTGGGGAGCATATGTTCTAAAATAAGGCCCACTGACAAGGTGCTGAATTCCTGAGGTTGTCTGCCCTGCCTATAGTGTCTAGATGTCTCTAGAGCCCTCAGGATCCCCACTGTTTGAGACACTATTTACCGTGGCAGTCACTGAGATCCTGCTGAGGTGTGCATAAACGTAACCTTTAGAATGACCTTACTTTGAAATCTCTTAGCCATAAAACCTCATTTGTATTTTTTATGTAACATTTAATTAATTAATTTATTTAAACAATTTATTGAAGTATATCATTCATACATGAACATACATAAACTATAAGTGTTCAGTAAACACTGTGAACTTATAAAACAAACATGCATAACATCATACAGGGCTCCCACATATCACCCCACCACAAATACTTCACATTGTTGTGAAATATTTGTTAACAAATTATGAAAGAGCATCGTTAAAGTATTACTACTAACTATAGACTGTATCTTACTCCCCTATATATTTTTTAAAGGATTTATTTATTTATTTATTTACTTTTATCCATTTTATGCACCCTCCCCCCCCCCATTTTTGCTATTTTTGTGTCCATTCACTGAGCAACTCTCTGTGTCCATTTCCTGCCCTCTCTTCTCATCCTTCTCCTCCTGTCTTCACTGGGATTCGATCCTTGGAACCTCAGATTTGGGAGAGAGGCATCCTATCGCCTGCGCCACCTTAGTTCCTGGTTTTTCGGCACATCTCATATTGGCTTTCCCTTGTGTCACTCTCTTGTTACGTCATCATCTTGCTGCGTGGCTTGCTGGGCCTGGCGGCTCACCCGCACACGGGGCCTGGTGGCCCATGTGCCTTCTCTATTTTTCTTTTTTTAATTTTTACCTGGAGGTCCCAGGGATTGAACCCAGGTCTCTCCACATGGAGACGGATGCCCAACCATTTGAGTCACGTCCGTTCCCCACCTATATCTCTTAAGGTTGACCAAAGATACCTAGGGTTACAGTCTTTTCCCATACAGGATGGTCATATAATAAATCAGGCTTAGTTTATCACCAGCATTCTAAAAACCAGACCTAGGGAGAAGAACTAGGTCAGGGGACACATACATGGTTTCTAATACAGTGAATGTTTAGCCTACCCTGATTATCACAAAATCGGGACAGCGAGAATATTCGCATAGGAGAAGCTGTTCTGGACACTGTCATATAATGTCTCCCTTTTCTTTATCTCTTCTTTTTTAATCTTAGCCTGGTTGAAGACCCCATCCAGATACACTCTACTGATCTGCAAGTAGTTGGGAGGACTCTAGAAGACCACTAGGCATTATTCTAAAGGATGAGAACCACTGCTCTAGGGAATTATGTTCTCTTGAAAGATTCCAATAATATGCATTTTGCATATAGCTATATGATTCACTGGTCAGAACTTTCCTTCCTCTAGTTGTATTAGTTAGGTTCTTTTAGACATTATCTTTGATAACAGGGATTTATTGCAATCCTGTGGGATATCTCCTAGGCCTCATGGAGAATCAAAATGGTAGCTTGCTATTACTTGAAATATCACTCAGACTCAAAGAACCCATTGTTTTGGTGTAAATTAGCAATAATAACTTTCAAATAAGAGGACTTGATCTGCTTAGTTTGTCACCATTGAGTATCAAATACCTCAATTAATCAGAGGTTCACCCCATGGGCAGTGGCCTCCCTCACATCCAGACTATTCCTCATTTCCATCATCACCTTTATCAATATCATCCTCTTCATTACCAGCGTCATCATCGTAATGATCATCTTCCTCCTCAACACTTACATAGGCCTTGTAAACATTTTTACATACAAAATTGAATTTAATTCTATCAGCAATCCTCATTTTATAGATGAGGAAACTGAGGCACAGATAGGGTAAGTAAATTGCCTGAGGTCACCCAGATAGTAAAAGGAGGAGCCAGAGTGTTGACTCCAGGGCCCATGCTATTAATTGGTAGCATGTTCAGCTGGCCTTTTATGCTGGCCCATGGCTTGTCAGAGATCCCCAAGAAGGGATTCAATCAGGTAGGATGATTCGGGTGAGAGCGCTCCCACCCTGTCCCGAAGGCCCTTGTGTGCCAGATAAATTCCTTTAACTCCTGGATCATGGGGAGCTTCTGGGGTCCTTAGGGAAGAGCTAGTGCAGCCTCCTTGAGGTGGTGGGGAGAGACTGTTTCTCAATTGTAAGGAGGAAGTATTTTAATAATGGGTAGTCTCCACTGGGAAGCACAACCTGGATACCAGCCTTTTGAATATGCATGTATACTCACACAACTCTAATACCATTCTTTAGTTTTTCTTAACTGACAATCCTTTTTTCTCTAGCCAAGAGGAAAGGTGCTTGTTTTACCAACCCCTTCTCCAATACACAGAGATATACTCACACTACCATTTCAGTAATGTAACATCTCCACAATTAATTTTAGAATCAAACAATATCTACAGAGAGTATTTTTGGATCTTATATCTGAAATTAGGGCAATGTTCACACACATAAATCATTTTTGAAGATTTTTATAGAATTAGTAAAGGAAGAATATGTTCTGAGGTCAGACAATATCTTCTACAGCATTTAAATGACAAGTCTGTTTAATGATATTCTAGAGTCTAGCTTGAGTCTAGCTATAGTCTAGGTAGAGTCCAAGTGAAATTACGTAAGAGTCAATATATAAATGATTTACAAAAAGAGTTTATTTATTGAGATTAGCAATCCTTGAAAGAATGAATATCAAGAATACAGATATAAAGCTGAAATTACCACTGAACACTTTAAACACTTGTACTGATTTAAATATGTTACTGAATGCAAAGCCCACCCTAAAGGAAAAACTAACTGCTTTAGGAGTAGCACCCATTGAAAACAAATTCTGATTTCAATCATGTTTTGCAGGCAAGGTACATATTACACGAGTGGGGAAATTGACTGATTTCATCTAAATATAATCCAATAAAAGCCTTTAAAAAAACAAACTCTGAGTGAGCTATTGTAAGTTGGATAAAGTAAAATGCCCTCTCCTTTTTATGTCTTATAAGTTTCATTAATAAGCATATCAAGGTCCTACCCTGACAAGAGTTAAAAACAACCTCATATGCACTATATTCATTACATAAGAGGCACTTGACTAAAAATATCTGACACTAGCTCTTTATTTTTATGCTTGGGACTCTCATTCACAAGGATCCACAGAGCACATATTGACTGGCCTATAAGAGGGGAGTGTAATTCAGTGGAAAGAGTTCATCTAGATCAGGGGTTCTGAACCTTTTTTGTTCCATGGGCTGCTTTGCCAGTCAGGTGAAAACCATGGACCCCTAACTAAGTCCACACTATACTGTGTATTTTTTAATAAATATATCATACCTGCACCAACACATCCCCACAAGAATAATGTTTTTTTTTAATTTAAATTCAAGCTCATTGACCCCTTGTTAAGAACCCCTGATCTAGATCAACAATCAGAAAACACTACTTTGAAACCCAGGATTGCCATTAACAAATGACATGACCTAGAAGTTTAAAATCTCTAAGCTTCATCCTTGTCTATAAAATGGGGATAACAATAGCCATACTATAAGGACCAAATATTGTATGTAAAGTTCCTAATATCAACGTAGCACATAATAGTTGCTCAACATTATTGTTTTGTTTTTGCTATTATTAAATAATCCTTAAGGACTTACAGAGTTTTAACACTCTGTAAATCTAATTACACATCTCAAAAGTGTTCTGATCCTAGAAATAGTGACCATGTCTCTGGTTCTCTTCAGAAGCGATGGAAGGAAATGGTACCCCCTGGTTTTGCATGGTTTTGTATTATAGATCCCACCCCCACAAAGACAGAGTTCCCCTATAGTCAGCCTCAGTAGAAATATCCTTTAAGAACATTCAGCTCCTTTTCCTCAATTTCTAGATTCAATTAACAAGCCATAGGCTATTTAATAGGAAGTTATATATATATATATATATATTTTTTTTACCCGGAGGTACCGGGGATCGAACCCTGGTCTCTCCATATGGTAGACAGACGCCGAACCTCTTGAGCCACATCCGTTTCCCAGGAAGTATATATTTTTAAGCCTCCGTTCCCAGCTTGATATATATTTTATTGTTAATACATTTGAATTCTGATATAAATTCATCTTGAATGAATTTAAACAGCTGAAGCCATTTCTCCAAGGACAAATCACTGTCCCAAGACAACATGGGATAAGCCGCTCACTCTACACTGTAGTTCTCAACTTTCAAACCTAAGGACCAGGCAGAGGAAGTATGGAGCCTCATGGAGATGCTATTACCTTGAGAAGCCGGTCACCCTCACTTTTTTCCCCCTGTAATAAACAGGCTGAGTGGGATACATAATATTGCCTACAGAGGGTTAAATTAAACTCCAAACAGTGTGATGAAAGACAGCTTGTTTTCATTAAAACTGTCCTAAGCTTGAGGCATTTCATCTGGAAAGCCTTTTCCTTCCCAGTTGTTCGTGAATAGGTGACAAGCAGTAGCCAGTGGTCAAATATGACCAGGTGGAAATAGGATTGAATCAATCTCACATGGCAGCTCTTCTCTCATCCCTAGCCATGACGTTTTTCATATTGTGCCTGAATTATGTGTCCAGAAGGACCTCAGTCCTTTCCTCTGGTAGTCCTGTGCCTTACACCAGCTCTAAGTGTCAGAAGAAATAAGGAAAATTTACAGCGCTGAAAATGGCCCCTTTGCGACAATAGTATTGTTGAGTTTGGTATCTACTCAGGTTGAGAGCATTCCTTTAACCTCAAACATGCCAGTCCTTCATACACCACTCCTCCTATAGGGAATGGGAATATGGCTCAACCTGATACTATAATCCCAGTTACAAGCTAATGGAGTGGATTTACTATAATTACAGTGTCCCTGAGCTTCAGGTTAAGACTGACTTCCTCTGTTTTTGAAGGACAAAGATCACTCTGGTTTGACATATTCTATTCTGTGGGGCCATTTTCTTCTCTCTTTATTAGAACTCCAGTGTTTTAAGTGAAGAAAACAACAACTAATGGCCAAGGAAAAATTGAGGTCCAAGAAAAATTTGGTCATAACTTCTGAACCTTCCATTGCCATCCTAATGCAACTTGAAATAATTTCTGTTCTGGGATTGATGATATTCTTTGCCATAACCCAATCAATCTTTAAGAGCTTTCTTTTTTGCCTCCTATAAAAGTCACTCAGTAAAAGAATGAGAGACCGTTCTTGTGGGTTATTTGTACTCAATGATATCTAGCTGTGTTATATCGTTGTCTGCTCACTTGTGCTGATTCATGAACTTTTAAGAGGTCATTCAGTTCAACTGATTCATTCTACAGATGAAGAAACTGAGGCCTTCAAAGAGAGGAAGTGATTTGTCTGAGATCCCAGTGCTAAAGAGTGAAATATCTGGGATTAGATGTCAACACTCCCAGTACATATCCAAGGTTTTTTGCCATCTCTTGTTCTGATACAAGTCACCACTTAATTAAAATCAAGTTTTGGTAGCAACTTCCAATCCACTGAATGGGAAAAAGATTTGATGGATGAATATGCATACAAGAGGAAACAGTAAGTAGAAGAATCTAGAAAAAAAAAAAAAAAAGGTTCAGTTTATCTCCCAAGCTTACATGCACATTTTTCTCAAATAATTTATTTTTATATACCAGACATGATTTTAGATTCAGCATGAGATGGAAGTTAAGTGTGTTTCCAATTTAAGGTTAACCCAAAATAAGTCATGGTTAGAATTTTATTGGGATGGGAATTGAAAACATGTGTTTGAAGTTACCCTTAAGAAATACATAGCTTGTCTCCGATGTCTCATGTCCTGAGTCTTTTCATGTTCTAGGACTCTCTAAGGCATGGACACAGCCATTACACATCAAAAATAAAATCTGAAGTCTAATTTAATTTTCTATGACAGTTCAGCAGATTGTTATCCCATTGCTTTTTAACCTCATAAATAAGATTTTATTTATCGGAGCATCTTATATAATAAGGGAATTCAATATTTTTCACCTTGAATCAAGGTAAAATATACATTCAGAAAAGTGCATGTGAGCATTCAGTTTGATGAATTGTCACAAACTGAACACAACACCTTCACGTAAGCAACACCTTGATCAAGAAAAGAACATTATTATACCCCATCACACTTTCCAGTCAACAGCCCCTCTCCCTACCCCTGCCCTAGAGTAACCCCTAATACCTCTTCTAACAACATATACTATGTATCTCCTGTTTTGTACTACTTATAAATGGAATCATATAGTGTACACTTTTTTTGGAGTCTGGCTTCTTTTGCTTAACCTTGTAATTGTAAGAATCAGCCATATTGTTCCATGTATTTGTGATTGTTCATCCATTGTGGGATGATATCACCAATGTATTTAACCATTCTACTGTTGTTGGGTAGTTATCCTAAAAAACATTGATTGTGTTGCATTGTTTGCAGAAGATATTAACTCAGAGATTAACTCTCCTTTTAGAGGTTTGGTGTATTCCACTGAAGGAAAACATAAGTTCCCACTATGGACTTCTTTTCCAAACTCTCTAGTGCTGAAGACAGTAATTATATATTTTTTCTGGGGAGTGTGGATGTGTGTGATAATTTACTGTTCTCCCAGCCAACAGCTTTCATTGAGCCATTTGGTGACTAGAACCTCAGCCTGGCAGAAATGGTACTTAATCCTGCACGGCTCCCATCAAAATGAGTGGCTGAATTATTGTGACATTAGTAAACAGGGAATCCATTTTCCCATATCATTGTTCCCCACCTCAAGCTGGTTAGCCAAGCCTTTCAAAAATTCAGACTTGTTCGACCTGCTACCAGTTACACTCCATTTCAAACTCTTCTGTATAAAATGCATCTTGTCAAAGGAATGCACCTGCTCCCAGCAGGAGGGTTACTCATGAACTGCCAAATCCTTTGTTACAGTGTCTAGCAACAAAATGATCTTTCCATCTGGAATGCATCTGCCGCCATGGCTGCCGGCCTTGAGTTGACTATCAACCTCTGGTACTAGAAGGAGGCTTAGAAACCTGGGAGGAGGGCACTGGGAAATGGATTTTGATGAGTCCTTGACATTGTGATTTTAAAACTAATTCTCTCTCAAGGAAGAGCATTTACTCTTGGGGTGACCTCAGCAAAATACACTTTTTTCTAGGTCGAGTTTCTCCTTCTGTGACCTCAATTCTAGTTTATTTACTTCTTATGGTCTATTTTGAATTAAGAAAAAAAAAAGTCTTTTATTAATTCTCATTTTTCTCTAAGATATTCTCCTTCATGGGAAACAAACTCATGATTGGGGTCTCAGCCTTCCTTTGACGAGGAGAAGCCAGGGGGCTCACTGCTCTGCTTCAGCCCCCTCTTCTCCCAGCATTGGTTGCTGGACTCCCAGGGCAGTCTAAATCAGGAAAGGCACACAATGCAAATAATCGGTTTGCAGCCTGGACCTGTAACAGAGGCTTCTCTTTTCAGCTGTGACTTAACCCTGTGTTTCAAGTCCTTTTGATAGTTAATGGGATGCATACTCTAACACCAATCCTCTTCCTCCTGACTGGAAATTATTTGTGTCTCCATGGCCCCCAGCTATCTGCTCCTTAGAGTTTTGAGGAAGCAGAGGGCTTCTAAACCCTTTGGCTTTTTTTTCTATCTCCACTGGGTTGTGCCTAGAATATGGCCAGATACATATTTCAGGTGGCAGATTCTCTTTAAATTACACAATGAAAATTGTACACCAAGATAAAAAGATCATTTTAATTTTTAAAAAACCTAAGATTGCTATTCTCTATTGAAACTCATTTAAAGGGACTTTAAGATTTCAGCTAGGGACTAATTATTATTTTATATCATTGCAGTGGACAGGGTAAGGGCCAACCAGTTTGATGCTTTCAGATAGGGAATTGAGAAAGACTAACTCTAAATATAAGTATTTCAAGGTATTCTGTAAATTGTAAAGGACAACACAAATGTTAAGCATTGCTATTTTAATTGACCCCAGGAATTAATTTTTTTGAAATTGTCTAAACGTCCTTGGTCTCCAAATTAATTTTAATCTTAAAAAAAAAACCAAACAGCTACCACCAAACTACAAAACAAAAACCTTTCTCCTTGTAGAAACCCAGTACTAATCTCTCCCTCTAAATTTATTTCCTTTGCAGATAAATAACCTCCCATGGGCTCCATCTTTGCTTCCTATTTAATTAAAACAACACTAATCACCAACTAATCTAGCTCCTTCTTAACAAACGATTGTATTCTAACAAGTCTGGTTTTGTTTATTTGTTTTTTCCTTCTCCAGGGAAAAAAAGATTGAAAAAAGGTAGCTATTGGTTTGAGGTCAGCAAGGAGATTTATGTAAGAAAACTAAACTACCAGGGGAATCAACTCCATTTAACCATAAAGCATTTTCCCTGCAAGCTCAGGAAGGATTTCCAATTATTTACAAACAGATAACATTGTGTAGCTCCCTCAGTATTACAGATAAGTCACGAAAACAACTAAGTTGACAAAATTGCCCAGCAGCCCATTAACTGTACAGCTCTACTTAAATATCCACCATAGACATTCCCCTGTAGAATTTGCTAAGGAAACAGAGTGGACCAAGTTTCCCACCAGAATTCTGGAAGTTGAGAAATCAAAAGCAGAAAATGGCTCATAGCACTGATGCACCAAATATATCAATTGAAGGATGGGTTGTCATGTTTGGCGTGGTGTGTGTGTGTGTATGTGTGTGGAGAGAGAGAGACAGAGAGACAGAGAGAAGCATAAATAGGTGGTAAACATCCAGTAAGAGGAAGTAAATGTTCTGGTCCTTCTAACCGTCAATGAGTGTTTTATTAAGATCTGTCCAGGGGCACAGCTCAGCTTAGTGATGACTAGAGAAAGGCCTTTCTTCTGGTTCAGCTTTTGAAAGTGAAAAGTTATTTTCCTCATTTTAATATAGATACATTCCTATTGTACTATGGTACAATTGGGAAGGAATCCAGCAATGCTAAGCCTGAAACTCTGAGACAAATAGTGCATATTTAAAATCCTACCAAGCAACATTTTTTGAAAGTTTATCTTTTATTTTCTGCTTTCCTAAAATGCCTCCTCTTCAGATGTTGAGAAAGGCCCCGATCACTTTTATGTTGGGTGGCCAAAACAAAAGTTATAAAAAATCATACAGTTTAAATATGTGCATTTAAGATGTTAGTACTTTCATTAAAAAAAGATATTAGCACTTTCAATGCAAAAAATACATTTTAAGAAAATTATGCTATTCAAAATACAGAGGGTTTACTTTAAACATAAAATCATTGTCACTACAAGTGTTATAATCTTATAGGAGGCTCAGGGATTCATGGCCAATGAGAATTAACTTGCTCCCATGACCTGAAAATGGCTCAGTCCTCTTCCCTTTCAACCCCCCACCCCATCCCAACTATATTTTACTTGAATAGGGTAGAATATCTCCAATGGGTGAAAAAAAAAAAAGTCTGCCTCCTTCTATGAAAAAGGATCTGGAAAGTGTTCAGAGACAGCAGAATGGGATTAGCCCTGGGACTGTTTACGAGGGGGTATAAGTAACATAACCAGAGGGCAGTGAGCTCTGGCCACAAACAACTCCTACAAACGTAGGTCCTGGGAGCCAAGCTGGCTTGGAGTCTTGGCTAAATCCCACCCCAGCCCTGAATGAAAAAAAGGGAGTGAAAGCTGTAGGTAAACTATAAAGCAGTACACATGTTAGTTGTTACTCTTACTATTAACAGAAATTAACAAATTACTAGGTGATGTCATTTGCTGATTAATCACCTCTTTTGATGGGGAGATTCTACCTGTGTTGGGGTTCTTAGCATGTCAAAACAAAGCTTTTTGAAACTAGAAAAGTTTGTTTTGCTTCTGAAGCCTGCATTTGATAGTAAAAAGGAAGATTTTGTGTACTGCTGAGAAGTCATGCACTCCCCAACCCCACCCTATTGCCTTTTTGTCCATTGGAATCCTTCAAAACCCAGTACAAACGTCACCTCCATGAAGCCTTTGCTGATGCCCTCCCCCCAACCAAAATTCACAACTAATTCCTCTGTGTTCTGGTAGCTTGTAGCTTCTGCCTTCTTTTAGCATTTACATCCCTCTGCCTTATGAAAGAGTTGTTTTAATGTTCTCTCTCCCCTCTAGATAAGATCCCTGTGTGAGCGGAGGCCATGCCATCTCTGCTTCCCCATAAGCTTGTATAGCAGCTTCTACATAGCAAGTGTGTATGAAACGTCCATTAAAGTTTGTAATTCTATAGCCAAAGTCACAAACTAGACAACCATGGGCCAGAAATATCTTTACATTTTTGACATAATGGCATAACAGCCGATCTCACACAGAATCCTAGATGTCTGGCAACCCCTGTGGCTAAAATTAGATTGAATGGACTAGCAGCTGTCCTTTTCCAGGGGGCATGCTCCCTCCAGTTTGCCACACTGGCTTGTCAATCATTCCTGTTACTTGCTGGGTCTTTGTGGCACCCTCCTCACAGATATGCCATTCCCTTTAGGGACTTAGCCTGTTGGTGTGTGGATGTATGGCTGTGCTTATGGTGGAGGCACTTCAGAAACAAAGCTTGTATATTTGCCTGGATTGACCATGTATAGGTCAAACCAATAATTGATTGGTTTGCTGTGCTCCATGATCTCATTTAGTTGTATATATATATATATAAGTTATTGAAGTATATCACTCATACATAAACATTCATAAACAATAAGTGTATAGTAATAGTTGTGAACTTACAAAACAAACATACATAACATCCTGCAGGGCTCTCATACCTCACCCTGCCACCAATACCTTGCATTGTTGTGAAACATTTTTAACAAATGGTGAAAGAGCATCCTCAGAATATTACTACTAACCAAATGTATCTTACATTTGTTGTATTTTTCCCCCAACCCACCCTATTATTATTATTATTATTATATCATTTATATATGAACATATGTAAACAATAAGTGTAATGTAAAAGTTGTGAACTTACAAAGCAAACATGTATAACATCATACAGGGGTCCCATACATCAACCCACCATCAACACTTTGCATTATTGTGAGACATTTATTACAAATGATAAAAGAATATATTCAAAATCTTACTACTAACTATAGTTCTTATCTTACATTTGGTATGTTTTTCCCCCAACCCACTCTATTATTATTTTTTAAATATATTTTTATGACAGAAGTTGTAAACTTACAAAACAATCATGTACACATGTAGAATTCCCATGCAAGACCCCTCTATCAACACACCACACCATGGTGATTTGTTACAGATTATGAGATAATATCCTCAGACTATTACTAGGTCCATAGCGTACATTTGGCATACTTTTTTTTTTTTTACTAATCTTTTTTTTTTTTTAATAGATACATATAAATTTTTTTTTTGAATCAAACAATATATTATACAATATATTTGGTTCATAGTAATGCATTCATACAGTATTTATCCTTTTGTGTCTGGTTTGCTTCACTCAACATAATGTCTTCCAGGTTCATCCATGTTGCCATATGCTATGACTTCATTTCTTCTTACAGATGCATAATATTCCATCGTGTGAATAGACCACAGTTTGTTTATCCATTCATCTGTTGATGGACACCTGGGTTATTTCCAACTCTTGGCAATGGTGAATAACGTTGCTATGAACATCGGTGTGCAGATGTCTGTTCATGTCACTGCTCTCAGTTCTTCTGGGCATATACCCAGTAGTGGTATTGCAGGGTCACGTGGCAAGTCTATATTCAACTTCTTTAGGAACTGCCAAACAGTCCTCCATAGCGGTTGTACTATCCTGCATTCCCACCAACAGTGAAGAAGTGTTCCTATCTCTCCACATCCTCTCCAACACTTGGAGTTCTCTGTCTTTTTAATAGCGGTCATTCTGATAGGTGTGAAATGATATCTTATTGTAGTTTTGATTTGCATTTCCCTAATCATGAGTGATGTTGAGCATTTCTTCATGTGTTTTCTTGCCATTTGTATTTCTTCTTCGGAGAAATGTCTATTCACGTCTTTGGCCCATTTTTTAATTGGGTCATTTGTCTTTTTATTGTTGAGTTGTAATATCTCTTTATATATCATGGATATTAAACCCCTATCAGATATGTGATTTCCAAATATTTTTTCCCATCGAGTTGGCTGCCTTTTCACCCTTCTGACAAAGTCCTATGAGGTGCAAAAGTGTTTAATTTTGAGGGGATCCCATTTATCTACTTTTTCTCTTGTTGCACGTGCTTTGGCTGTAAGGTCCAAGAAACCACCACCTACTACAAGGTCTTGAAGATGTTTCCCTACATTTTCTTCTAGTAGTTTTATGGTCCTGGCTTTTATATTTAGATCTTTGATCCATTTTGAGTTGATTCTTGTATAGGGGATGAGATAGGGGTCCTCTTTCATTCTTTTGGTTATAGATATCCAGTTCTCCCAACACCATTTGTTGAAGAGACTGTTTTTTTCCCATTAGCATGGGCTTGGTAGGTTTGTCAAGAACCAGTTGACTGTATAGGTGAGGGTATATTTCTGGATTCTCAATTCTATTCCACTGATCGATGTGTCTAACTTTATGCATTTGGCATACTTTTTCCATACTCCTCTATTATCAACGTGGTACATCTTTGGCATAATTGCATGAATATTATGTTATTACTGTTAACCACAGTCCATAGGTCACTCCAGTTGTATTTTTCCCATGCTTCTCTACATTCCCACCACCCTGTAATAGTGATGTACATTTGCTCTAGCTCACAAAGGACACTCTTGCATCTGTACCATCAACCACAATTCTCATTCACCTCTGTGTTTACTGTGTTATTCAGTCCTTAGATTATTCTCTAGTTTTCTTTCAATTGGCATTTACATCCTTAAACTACCCTTTTCAACCACATTCCAATTTATAAACCTGCTGTTACTCACTACAATGTATTACCATTAACTCTATACATTTCCACACTTTTACAATAAAGTTAATTAAAACTTCTACATACATTAAACATCAGTAGTCCATCTCAGTCCTCCTCTTATCTCCTTTAAGAATCCATCACCTACCACCAGGTCTTGAAGATATTTTCCTACATTTTCTTCTAGAAGTGCTATGGTTCTTGCTTTTATATTTAGGTTTTTGATTCATTTTGAGTTGATTTTTGTATAAGGTGTGGGATAGGGGTCCTCTTGCCTTCTCTTGATTACAGATAAGATCTGCTATTTTTCTATGTATGCTTTCAAATTCTTCTTTGTGCTCACCCAATGTCTTTTTAATATCCTTAATCTCTTTAGATTTAGTTGAACATCTATGATTAGTTATCTCAAATCCTTTATGTCATCTGAAGGCTTATCTTGTTCCTTTAACTGGACCATATCTTCCTGTTTCTTGGTGTGGATTATAATTTTTTGTTGGTGTCTTGGCATCTGGTTTACTAGATGTATTTATTCTGGGTACTGTTTCTCTCTTTAGTTTACTGCTTCCTGCCCTTTTTCCCTTACTGGCTGTGTAGTAGGAGCCAAGGATGTAGTTGGTGCTGTAAGCTGCCCACATTGCCGAAGGGACCAATGAAGCTTCTCCCAACTTTCTTCTTTGCCAGTGTACAGAGCCACAGCCATGTATAATAATCCAAGTCATGCAGGCCTAGATTCCAGTTGCCCAGAGAGACTGATGAAGCTTCACACCCCTTTCTCCCCTGCCTGGGGTGGGGATGGAGTTGTGGGGATGGAGTTGCAAGTATGGGCAGCAGTCTATGCTGTGTGGTTCCAAAATAACCACAGTTGCCCCAGTAGACTTCTGACTATTCACTCTGTGCCAGCTGAATGTACCTGCAGTTACCCGGAGAGGCTAATGAAGGGCCTGCTAGCCTCTTTCCTGCTAAGGTGGAGCTGAAGCCTAGGCTAGGGCTGCAGTCCAGTCTGGGTGAAAGAAGCCAGTCCCTGTCGTCACTGTGACATTCAGTCAGCCTGGCTTCCCCTCATGCCGGGGGTGGAGTCAAAATGGCAGCTACTGACCTCTTCCCAACTTGGACAGGTTCAAACTTTAGCTGTTCTTAGGGTTATACTTTAGCTAGCCGAATTTACTAATTAGTAGCTAAAGTCAGTGGCCAACTGTCTCTCCCTCCCCTGTTTTTGGGAAATGGAGCTTCCAACTCCAGCCATAGAATAGCTCCTGAGGTGGCTTGCGCTGCCAGAGTAGGATGATCACCAGCCTCTGTGGCCTGGCTTGTATTTTCCTGAAGAGGCTGGTGCAGGTCCCCCCAGCTTCCTCCTTGCTGGAGGTGGGGCTAGGGCTTAGGTTAGAGCTGCAGTCTGATCTGGATAGAAAGAAGCTGGTCCCTGTGATTTTCAGTCCACCCCACTTCCCCTCTTGCCAGGGGCAGAGTTAAAATGGCAGCTACTGGCCTCTTTCTAACTTGGACAGGTTCAAAGTTTAGCCCATTGAATTTAAATCAGTAGCTGAAGTTGGTGCCCAACTGTCTCTTCCTCCCCCATTTTTAGGAAGTGGAGCTTCCAATTCCAGCTGCTGAACTGCTCCCGAGATGGCTTGTGCCACCAGTGGAGGATAGGCACCGGCCTTCTTGGCGTGGAGTGCTCGACTTAGGAATCTTCTCTGCAGATAGGCAGTCTGCTCCTTCCTTTCTTTCAAGGATGTTGCAGGATGCTCTTCTGGTCTCCTGGAGCCCTCAAACAGGTGCTTTTGATAGCTTTGGGTGATTACTAAATCCCTGTAGCACAAGCTTACTCTAGGAGCTCCTTACTCTGCCACCATCTTGCTTGTTGTTCCTCATTTAGATTTTAAGGTGGCAAAATATATTTAATTATAGTTTGTTTAATTACTTAAGGCTTATTTGTATTGTGGAATACTAATTAGGCTACAACATGAGGTCAGTACAGATAAAATTAATACCTCATCCTCATTGGCTCTGAGTTTCTACTGGCTTGACTCCTTTACAGAATCTCCTCCTTAACTATTTATAGGAATCTCTAGGGGGGCTTACAAATTGACAAGGTTTTCTCTACCCAAGCTCTCCAGCTCTCCATTTTTCCACTTCCCACTCTTTTCCTCAACCTGCTCCAGGTTGGTTTCTGACCCCATTGTGCCTGACAACTGTTCTGATGATGGCCTCCACCTTGCCAAGGATGATGGATGTTCTTTTCAGTGCTCTTTATATCTGAGCTCTTACAAATCCTTGCACTATTGACCATACTCCCTTTTCTTGAAGCCCCCTTACCTTTTTATCACTGTGATAACATGCTCTCCTAATATTCCTTCTAGTTCTCTGGCTTCTCTTTTTCCAAAGTCTTTCCTTATTTCCTTTACTGTTAATATTTGAGTTCTGCAAGGTTAAGCCCTGGTCTTCTTTTCTTCTCATTCTATATATTCTTTCTAAGATTCTTATTCATCTACCCTACTTTAATTACTATTTGTATGTCAGTGGTATTAAAATATATGTTTATAGTCCATATCTTTTTTTGCATTCTAGACCACATAGGCCATTTTTTACTTGACACATTGTCTTAGATGTCTCAGAGTCATCTCAAGTTTAATGTATCCAGAAACAAATTTCCAGAGTTCTCTAGCTTAGTAAATGTTAGTCAGCTCTCCATTTATGCAAGTGAGAAAACTGAGAATCATCTGTCTCTCCTCCATCAAGTCTGGATATTCTGCCTCCTACATAACTCAAATTTATCCACCTCTTTACATCTTTGTCACCCCATTCTAGTCTATGCTACCTTTTTCTGTCATCTGGACTACTTAGATAGTTTGCTAACTGGCCTCCTCCAGTTTATTTCTTCACAAAGCCAGTGTAATCTTTTCTAAATGCAAATGTGATCATGCTTAAATGACCCCTTAATGGTTTTCCATTGCTCTTAGAATAAAGTCCAGAATCCTGAACAAGGCTGTTCATGATTCAGCCTCACTCATCTTCTGAGATCCTGCTGTTATGCTCTGTGAACTAACCTCACTAGATACTCCGCCCCACACAGGGTCTGTGCTCATGTGGTTTCTTCTGTCCCCACACCATTTTCTCCAAACTTTCACCCTCATCTAGTTCTTTCTTTTTCTTCTTTTGAGGTCAACTCAAACATCACTTCTCTGGAAAGTCTTTCTTCGCACCATATAGTGTGTTCTCTCTGTATAGTGTTGACTATAGTTTAAAATTATAAGTTAATTTTTGGAAGTTTTTGATTAATGTTTCTCTCCCACATTGTGTGTTTTTGTGTATCACTTTCCCAGGTGTCTCCCTAACTTCTACATAATGCAGTAGATAAATATATATTTTTTGGGGTAGAAGGTATTAGTTTTATTTATCAGAAACATCTGAGCCCTAGGTCCAGCCTGCCCAAGACACCTTATTATAATTTATCAAATTACTTCCCATCTCAAAGAAATACCACACATAAATTGTCTTCAGAACTGAGATAATAGAAATGTTTTAATTAAAAATATGAACAGCCTGCTATGTGTGTGGCTCTTATTTATCTTCTATCTAAACCAAGGGTTTTTAACCTTTTTTGTTCCACAGGCTCCTTTGCCAGTCAGGTAAAAACCACAGACCCCTCACTAAGTCCACACTATAATGTGTATTATTTAATAAATATATCACACCCACACCAACATGTCCCCACAAGAATAATGCTTTTTTGAATTTCAGTTCAAGCTCACAGGCTCCTTGTTAAGAACCCCTGATCTACACCCTAAATTTAAAATTCTTTGATAGCTTCTAAAAAGAAAGTGTCAAAGATGGAAGGCTAATGACAGAATATTCAATTGCCTCAGTACAACCATTAAAAGGAAATTGGGAACAATATTTTGATTGATTCAGCACAACAAACAAATTGCACTGATACGCTTCTAAATTGCTACTATCATGATCTTTAGCAATTGCATAGTGTAAATCATTAGTCAATCAAGTACTCAATATACCGTGTGAGCTCTAACAAAAATAGTCTAGAAATGATAATTAGATGAAAGTCTGATCGTTACACTAACATGAACACTGGGCTTCTATCTATCAATTTTGTGGTTGTGTAGGACTGTCTCTTTCTTCGTATTCTACATTTAACAACAGTTATTCCATTACTTTAAGATTCCCTCTAAAGCATTGATAAAGACTTAAACTCATGATACATTTCTTCATCTGAAACATAAAGAATATTATGACTTGGGTTTAGATTTAAAAAAGAAAAATCAGGGAAGCGGCTGTGGCTCAATCAGTAGGGCTCCCGTTTACCATATGGGAGGCCCCGGGTTCGGTTCCCTGTG
>JAKSZT010054396.1:8448-93810 GCA_026826555.1 Tolypeutes matacus
AGATGAATACACCTCCCTGTGACTATACCAAGAAACAGGAAATGTAACCATTGGATAAAAAATATATTGGTTTAATATGCCTCATCCATATGAACAAAGAAGAAATTATTCACCTCTCAAACCCTTTGTTGACAATGTCATGTACAGATGATTTTCTGGGAGTCTTTGAAAAACTGTTTTGGTTATCTATCCATTCTATTGATATAAGATCACATACCACATCATGTTAAGAAAGGGAGCAATGAATGGCCTTCTTAAACGTGTTGCAAATGTCTTTTATAAAAAAATTTTCATGGAAATGGATATGTTTGATAGAAAATGTAAATTTTTAAATGGAGTAAAATTTGGTTAGATTTAATATAATGAATGATATGCAAGACATTGTATGGCACAAACACTTATATGGGAAAGTAATTAGTCTGAAATAATGGAAATTAATATAAACAAAATTCTAATTATTTTATTCCAAGAGTAACATTCAGGCATAATAACTCTTAAGCATGAAATATATATATATTTTTAACCATGCAATATCCATTAAGGTATTCATCTTTCAGATTAAGAAATTCCTCTTTGAGAATTGCCCATATTCCATTGTCACAAATTCCCACACATTACAAAATCACTAGGAAAACCATTGTATTTCCAATGAGAAATACTCAAAGCAATGGAATCTAAGAACAGAAGACTAAATGAGAATAGAATGAGAAACTATTGTCATTTCAATGGAGGCCCAACACTATCAAAAGTCACCAGACACCAGACACATACATTTTAGTGCTGAAGAGTAATTATTTGGAACTCGGGGACATAGGGATGGGACCTTTGGAAAGGGCAGCAGAAGGAGAGTAGGCACTGCTAAAATAGAAAAGAAAGAGAAGAATGGAATCCTAGAGAAAAAAATTGCACCCTAATTCTCAGAATTAGAATTAAAGAAAAAAAAAACACACTAGCCAACTCATGACTATGTGGAAAAATTAAAACACAAGAGTCTTTAAAACAGACACACCACATACATGCCAAATACTACCGCTTGAAGAAACTTTTATGAGTATGATGATCAAGTGCATAAATGTTCTGTTAGTTTGCAGGTTTTGTTAAAATTATGTTTTTGCAGAAACAAGTATATGGCAGTTTGGAGGTGAAAACTAGGTATAACTGATTAGGATGAAACTCTCAAATGCATATTTATCATATTTAAAAAAAATAATTTTACAGTACTGGATAAAATACAATTTAAAGTATAGTTGATTAACTTTTATTATCTACAAATAAATATTTACTTAGAGAGAAAGAATTTTTCTACAGCCTGACAATGGTAATTGATAATGAAATATTTTAGCCCTTTAAATAGTGAATTATTTAAAATTAAGAGGCTTCAGTGATATGGGTTTGTGTGGAATGCCTTCTTCACATAAATTTTTGGAACCAATTTTCTTCCTAATAGTTAATGAAATAGTATTAAATTACACAAATTCAAAAAAAAATAATAGGGGGAAAACAAATCCATCTCAGTGATTCCTCCAATTTTTAATAATCACAAATCTAAATTGATAATTCAGAGGAAATCATTTTACATGACATCATGATTGTTTACTGAATGGTTAGGAGTCTCCAGGCTTTGTTTCAAGAAAACCATTCCTGATCTCCGGATATCTTTGTGTCATTCTCCAGGGCTTGGGGATTGTGATGCATGTATCCATATATATATATATAAGTGTTCTGATGACATATTGTAATTTTTAAAGAAAGAATTGGAAATAAAAAGAAACTTATTATTACAAAGAAATCAGAATGCACAAACAAAATGCTAGAACTAAGAATAAACAGCTCCCAAACTCAAAATTTCCCCTATTGCTTGTGAAAGGCTCTTCCCAAACAAGAGAAAAAAGTCACTGGAAATGTCCATTAGTTGACAAAGAATGAGTATACTATTCACAAGATATCATGGTGGAGAAAAATGTATCATAAAAATATGGACCTAGTCCATCAAGGAGAATGTACTGCCATTACATGTACTTCTCATTACAGAATTCAAAAATGAAGAAAAACAAAAAAGGACCACTTAAGAGAAATAGCTAATTCTAAAATTTCCTGTTTGGCTCACACCACCCTCTTTCCCTTCATCAATATTTTAGCGACGGATTTCTTTAATACATGAACATACACAAACTAGTGAAGAGCAAAATACATGGCCTTACAATATAAAGGGGCATAACTCCTTACAGGGGACCTATGAACACATCTCAAGGATGAACTTGAAATGTGAATCATTTTTTAAAACTTTGCCAGACCGTTTTCAAACAGGCCTAATAATTATGAATGATGCTGCAGCTTTTGTTTACATTATCTGACATCATGAATATTTTCTGAAACACATCTGTTTCAATGATAAATATTAAACCAATATCCTATTTACCCAATGTGTACATCCATAGTGATTAGTATATTCACAGAGGCATGCATTCCTCTATTTAATATAAAACCCGTTCAATAATTCTATAATAAGTATAATAAAGAAAGAAAGTCTAGATGAACAATGAAGGAATTATTCACCTCTAAAATGCTTTGTTGACACTACCGTATATAGGTGTTTTTCTGGGTGTACTTAAAAAATTTTTTTTTGTTATCTATCCATTCCATTGATATATGATCACATACCACAACCTGTGGAGAAAGGTAACAAGGAATGGCCTTTTAAAACGTGTTGCAAACATCCTTAATACAAAATTATATACTGAAATGGATAGATGATTGACAGAAAATGTAAATTTTAAAAGGCAGTGAAGTTTGGTTAGATTTATTATAGTCAATGATAAGAAAGAGATAATATGGCACAAACACAAAGGAAAATGATTCATCTGATATAATGGAAATAAATTAAATCAAAATTCTCATTATTATACTATACGTAGAACATTCAGACATAATAACCTCCCAAGGCATGAAATAATTTTTCCATGCAATTTCCATTAAGGTATTCATCTTTCTGAGTAAAAAATTCTTCTTTGGGAATTGCTCATATCCCATGGCACACATTACCACAAATCACAAGATCACTAGGAAAGTCATCTTATTTCCAATGAGAGATACTCAGAGCAAATGGAATACAAGGACAGAGGTCTAAATGAGAATAAAATGAGAAGCGTTGTCATATCAATGGAGGGCCAACATTATCAAAATTCACCAGACACCAGATACATCAATTTTAGTGTTACAGAGTAATTATTAGGACCTCAGCGGCAAGGAGGATGTTGTCCTTATGAAAGGCAGAGGCAGGAGTGTAGGCACTGCTAAAAATAGAAAAGAAAGAGAAGAGTGGAATCCTGGAGAAAAGAAATTGCACCCTAATTCTGAAAATTAGAATGAAAAGTAAAAAAAAAAAAAAAAAAAAAAAAACCAGCCAACACAGTACTATGTGGAAAAATTAAAACACAAGAGTCTTTAAAACAGATACACCACATACACACAACTTTCCAGACATATTGAAGGCGCGGCTTGAAAATCAGTTTGTAACCTATGATATGGTCTGTGGCTACGGGGAATAATGTCATGATATTTTATCATGATGTAAGAAATATTCCACCACGGTGCCATGTTATGCTTGAAGAAAGTTTGATGAGTATCATGATCGAGTTCATATATGTTTTGTTAGTTTACAGATTCTGTTACAAAATGTCTATTTACAGAAACAAGAATGGGGCATTTTTTAGGTGAAAATTAGATATAACTCAGATTAGGATGATAGTCACTTATATTCAAATTTGGTGTGTTATAAAAAGAAAAAAAATTAAAATATTCGGTAAAATTCAATTTTAAAACAATGGTTAAATATCTATTATCATCTACTAATAAAACTTTACTTAGAGAGAATGAAGTTTTCCACGTATTGGATCAATACTAATTGGAAATGAAACTTTTTAGCCCTTTTGAATAGTAAATTCTTTAAAATTAAGAGGCTTCAGTGATATGAGTTTGTGAAGAATGCCTTTTTCAAATAAATTTTTGGAACCAATTTTCTTCTTATTATTGATGAAATAATGTTAAACTACTCTATCTTGGAGAAAAATAATCGGAAGAAACCAGTGTTTCATCTATTTTTTAATAATCACAAATTTAAATCTATAATTCAGAGGAAATCAATTTACAAGTTTTCTTGAGTGTTAATAAATGGTTAGTAGGCTCCTGGTTTTGTTTCAAGGAAACCTTTCCTGATTTTCTAGATGTCTTTGTGTGGTTCTCCAGTGCAGTGGGATTGTGATGTAGGTATCCATATATATATAATTGTTCTTATGCCATATTGTAATTTTTTAGGAAGAATTTAATGTAAAATCAAACACATTCTTACAAAGAATGCAGAATCCACAGATACACAAACAAAATCCTGGAATTCAAATAAACAGCTCCGAAATTCAAAATTTCTCCTATGCTTTGTGAAAGTCTCTTCCCACACAGGAGAGAAAACTCACTGCTAAGCTTCATTAGTTGACAAAGAGTGAGTCAGTATTCACAAGATATCATGGGGGAGAGGAAAGGTTCATAAAAATAAGAACCTCGTCCATCAAGGAAAATGTACTGCAATCCATTCTATGCAAACCTGATTATAGAATTCAACAATGAATAAAAACAAAAAAAAAATAGCCAATTAAGAGAAATAGGTAATTACAAAATTTCCTGTTTTACTCACACACCCTCTTTCCCATCATCAATTTTTTTAGTGATGGATATCATTCATATATGAACATAAGAAAACTTGTAGTGAAGGGCAAATTACATGACCTTACAAAATAAAGGGGCATGACTCCTTACAATGCACTATGCACAAATGTCAAGGATGAAATTGAATTGTGAAAAATTATTTAAAACTTGGCCAGAATGTCTTTCAAGCACGACAAATAAGTATGAATGATGACACACATTTGTGTGTCTTTTTCTGACATCAACAATATTTTTTAAATCTGTTTCAATGATAAATATTAAGTGAATATCATATTTACCCAATGTGTACATTCCCTGGCGATTGGTGTATTCACTGTGCAATGTATTGCTCTCTTCAATCATTTTTAAACCCTTTCAAAATTTCTATAATAATTATAATAAGAAAGAAAACCCAGATGAACAAAAAGGAAATTATACACTTCCCAAACCCTTTGTTGACACTGCCATGTAGAGATGTTTTTCTCAGAGGCCTTGAAAAAAAAATTGGATATCTAAAGATTTTGTTGATATATGGTTAGATACCACATCATGTGGATAAAGGAAGCAATGAATGGCCTCCTTAAACATGTTGTAAATCTCTTTTATATAAAATTATATACTGAGATGGGTATGCTTGACAGAAAATGTAAATTTTTAAAGGGAGTGAAATTTTGTTAGATTTAATATAATCAGTGATATCATAGAAATAGTATGGCACAAGCACTTAAGGAAAATAATTAGTCTGGTATAATGGAAATTAATATAAACAAAATTCTAGTTCTTTTATTCCAGGAGTAACATTCAGACATAATAAATTCTAGCATGAAATAATTTTTTTTAATCATGCAATTTCCATTAAGGAATTCATTCTTTCTGAGAAAAAAATTCCTCTTTTGGAATTACCCATATCCCATTTGCACAAATTCCCACATATAAAAAGATCACTAGGAAAAACTTCGAATATCCAACCAGAGATTTTCAGAGCCATGGAATCCAGGGGCAGAGCAAGAAATGAGAATACAATGAGACACTATTGTAGTTTACATGGAGGGTCAACATTATCAAAAGTCACCAGACATCAGATACATCCATTTTAGTGCTGCAGGGAAATGATTTGAAACTGGGAGCATGAAGGATGGGATCTTTGAAAAAGACAGCAGCAGGGGTGTAGGCACTGTTAAAAATAGAAAACAAAGAGAAAAATTGAATCCTGGAGAAAAGAAATTGCACCCTAATTCTCAAAATTCGAATTAAAAGGAAAAATCCACTAGGCAGCTCAGGACTAGGAGGAAAAACAAAAACACTCACACTACATATTCACATTTTTCCAGTCATTTTGAAGGCAGGGCTTGGACAATAGTTTTGAACACATGGTGTGGTCTGTGGCTAGGGGTGTGTAATATCATGATATTTTATCATGATATAAGAAATATTCTGCCATGCTCAAAGAATGTTTTATGAGTATGATGATCGTGTGCAAAAATGTTTTGTTAGTTTAAGGATTCTGTTTAAAAAAATGTATATGGTCACGAACAAGAAAGGGGCATTTTGGAGGTGAAAATGTCTCTCATATCCAAATATGGTGTGTTTTAAAAAGAAAAAAAATTAAAGTTCTTGGTAAAATACAATTTTGAAGGAATGTTTAAATATCCATTGTCATCAACTAATAAGCATTAACTTGGAGAGAAAGAATTTTTCCACACACTGAGTCAAAGCTAACTGGATATGAATCATTTTAGCCCTATAAAATAGTAAATTCTTTAAAATAAAGAGTCTTCAGTGATATGAGTTTGTGTGGAATGCCTTTATCAAATAAATTTTGGAACCGATTTTCCTCTTAATTTTTGATGAAATAATATTAAACTACTCTTTGTCAAAAATAATCAGATGAAACAAATTCTTCCCAGTGATTCCTCCATTTTTTAATAGTCACAAATTTAAATTGATAATTCAGAGGAAATCATTTTACATGACTTCATGATTGTTGACTGAATGGTTAGGGGGCTCCAGTTTTGTTTCAAGAAATCATTTCACGATTTTCTGGGTATCTTTGTGTCGTTCTCCAGTGAAGTGGGATTGTGATGTAGGTATCCACATATATGTGTGTTCTTATGCCATATTGTAATTTTTTAGAAGGAATTGGAAATAAAATCAAATTCATTCTTAAAAAGAAAGCAAAATCCACAGATGCACAGAAAAAACCCTGAAACTCAGAATAAACAGCTCTCAACTCAAAATTTCTTCTATGGCTTGTGAAACTCTCTTCCCACACAGGTGAGAAAAGGGAATGGTAAGGACCATTAGTTGAAAAAGAGGGAGTCAATTATTCTCGTTATTATGGGGGAGGGGAATGGTTCATAAAAATAAGGACCTAGTCCATCAAGCACAATGTATAGCCCTCCATTCTATGCACATGTGATTATAGAATCCAACAGTGAAGAAATACAAAAAAGACCACTTCAGAGAAATAGGTAATGTGAAAATTTCCTGTTTGACTCACAATACCCTCTTTCCCTTCATCAATTATTTAGCGACAGATATCATTCATATATGAACATACACAAACTTTTAGTGAAGAGGTAAATGCATGACCATTCAATATAAAGGGACATAACTACTTATAGGGGACCTATGCACACATCTCAAGGAGGAACTTGAATGGTGAGTCATTTTTTAAATCTTGGCAATACCGTCTTTCAAACATTCCAAATATGAATGAATGATGCCACATACACCAGACCCAGATACATCCTTTTTAAGGCTGCAGAGCAATTCTATGGAACTCAGGGACATGGAGGTTGGGATCTTTGTAAAAGACATCCTCAAGAGAAAAGGCATCACTAAAAATAGAAAAGAAATAGAAGATCAGAATCCTGGAGAAAAGAAACTGCACTCTAATTTTCAAAATTAGAACAAAAAGGGAAAAAAATCCACTAGCCAACTCAGGGCTATGTGGAAAATTTTAAAACACAAGAGTCTTTAAAACACCACACCAAATACATGCAAATTTCCAGACAGGTAGTAGGCAGGGCTTGAAATATTGTTTTGAACATAAGGTATGCTCTGTGGCTGGGGAAAATTATGTCATGATATTTTATCATGATGTAAGAATATTCCACCTTGTGTCACGTGATGCTGGAGGAAAGTGCTATGAGTATGCAGATTGAGTGCATAAATGTGTTGTTAGTTTACAGATTCTGTTAAAGATATGATTTTACAGAAACAAGAATGTGGCAGTTTGGAGGTGAAAACTAGATATAACACAGATTAGGATGATACTCTCATATGAAAATTTCTTGAATTTAAAAAACTAAATTAATTATATACTTCTCGGTAACATACTATTTTAAAGGAATGGTTAAATATCTATTATAGTCTACTAATAAATATTTACTTAGGGAGAAAGAATTTTTGCACACCCAGCCAATGCTAATTGAAAATGAAACATTTTAGCACTTTTAAATAGAAAAATCTTTAAAATTAAGAGGCTTCTGTGATATGAGTTATGGTGGAATGCCTTTTTCACATAAATTTTTGGAACTGATTTTCTTCCTAATAATTAATGAAATAAAAGTAAACTTCACAAATTGGAGAAAAATAATAGGAGCAATTCAAATACTTCTCAGTGACTCCTCTATATTTAATAATCACCAATTCTGAGGAAATCATTTTACGTGACTTCATGAATGTTTACTGAATGGTTAGGAGGCTCCAGGATTTGTTTCAAGAAAACCATTCCTGATTTTCTGCCATCCATTCTATGCACACTTGATTATAGAATTCAATAAAGAAGGAAAACAAAATAGGTACACTTTAGGGAAATAAGTAATTACAAAACTTCCTGTTTGACTCACACCACCCTCTTTCCCTTCATCAAATTTTTAGTGATGTATATCATTCTTATATGAACATACAAAAACTGGTAGTGAAGAGCAAAACACATGACCTTAAAAAATAAATGGGCATAACTCCTTACAGTGCACCTATGCACACATCTCAAGGAGGAAATTGAATTGGGAATCATTTTTTAAAACTTAGCCAAACTGTTTTCAAACACAACTAATAAGTATGAATGATGCTGCACTTTTGTGTGCTTTTTTGATATCAACATTTTTAAATTAAATCTGTTTCAATGATAAATATTAAACCAGTATCCTATTTATCCAATGTGTAAATTCCCTGTTGATTGGTATATTCAAAGAGGTGTGCGTTGCTCTCTTCAGTCATTATTTAACCATTTCAATATTTCTATAAGTATAATAAGGAAAGGAAATCCAGTTGTACAAAAAAGTAATTATTCATCTCTCAAAGACTTTGATGACACTGCCATGTAGAGATGTTTTCTAGGAGTCCTTGAAAAAAATGTTTGTAATCTATTCATTCTATTGACACATGATCACATACCACATCTTGTGGAGAAAGGGAGCAATGAATGGCCTTCTTAAACATACTGCAAATATCTTTAATATAAAATTATACATGGAAATGGATATGTTTGTCAGAACATGTAAATTTTTAGAGAGAGTGAAATATGTTTAGATTTAATATAATCACTGATATGAAATTGATAGTATGGCACAAACACTTATACAGGAATATAATTATCCTGATATAGTGGAAAATAATATAAACAAAATTTTAATTATTTTAGTCCAGGAGAAATATTTTGGGCATAATAACTTCTAGGCATGAAAATAATTTTTTTTATCATGCAATTTCCATTGAGGCAGTCATTCTTTCTGTGAAAAAATTCCTCTTTAGGAATTTCCCATATCCCATTGGCACAAATTACCACATTTAACAATATCACTAGGAAAACCACTGCATTTCCAACAAGAGACACTCAGAGAAATGGAATCCAAGGACAGAGCAAGAAATGAGAATAGAATGAGAAACTATTGACATCTCAAAGGCGAGCCAACATTATCAAAATTCACCAGACACCAGATACATCAAATTTTAGTGCTGCAGAATAATTATTTGGAACTCATGTACATGTACATGTTGGAAAAGACTGCCTCAGGAGAAAAGGCACTGCTAAAAATTGTAAATAAAGAGAAGATAGGTACCCTGAAGTAAAGAAACTGCTCTCTAATTCTCAAAATTAGAAAGAAAAGGAAAAAAAGTCCACGAGACAACCCAGGAACATGTGGAAAAATTTAAAACACAACAGTCTTCAAATCAGACACACCATATACACACAAATTTCCAGATATGTTGAAGGCAGGGCTTGGAAAATAGTTTTGATCATATGGTATGGTCTGTGGTGGGGGGGGTGTTATTATATGATATTTTATCATGATTTAAGAAATATTCCTCCACAGTGTCATGTGATGCACAAGAAAGTTTTATGAGTATGATGATTGAGTGCATAAATATTTTGTTAGTGTACAGATTCTGTTCAAGAATGTGCATTTACAGAAACAAGAATGGGATAGTTTGGATTTGAAAACTAGATATAACTCAGATTAGGATGCTAGTCTCTCATATCCGAATTTGGTGTATATAAAAAAGAAAGAAAATTTACAGTACTCGGTAAAATACAATTTTAAAGAATGGTTAAATTTCTAGTATCATCTACTAATAAACCTTTACTTACAAAGAAAGAATTTTTTCACACACTGTGTCAATGCAAATTGGAAATGAAATATTTTAGCCCTTTAAATAGTAAATTCATTAAAATTAAGAGGCTCCGGTGATATAGGTTTGTTTGGAATGCCTTCTTCATCTAAATTTTGGAAGGGATTTTCATCCTAATAGTTAATGAAATAATATTGAACTACACAAATTGGAGAAAAATAATAAGGGGAAACCAAATGCTTCTCAGTGATTCCTCCAATTTTTAATAATCAAAAATCTAAATTGATAATTCAGAGGAAATCATTTTGCATGACTTTATGATTGTTTATGGAATGGTTAGGAGGCTCCAGGTTTTGTTTCAAGAAAACCATTCCTGATTTTCTGGATATCTTTGTGTCATTCTCCAGGGCTCTTGGATGGTGATGCATGTATCCATATATATATGTTAGTGTTCTGATGCCATATTATAATTTGGAATTATAAAGAATTGGAAATAAAATCAAACTCACCATTACAAAGAAAGCAGAATGCACAGATAGACAAACAAAACGTTAGAACTCAGAATAAATAGCCCACAAACTCAAAATTTCTCCTATAGCTTGTGAAAGTCTCTTCCCAAACAGGAGAGAAAAGTTACTGGAAATGTTCATTAGTTGACAAACAATGTGTCTACTATTCACAAGATATCATGATGGAGAAAAATGGTTCATAAAAATATGGACCTAGTCCATCAAGGAGAATATACTGCCATCCATTCTATGTACATCTCATTATATAATTCAACAATGAAGAAAAACAAAAAAGGACCACTTTAGAGAAATAGGTAATTCCAAAATTTCCTTTTTGGCTCACACTACCCTCTTTCCGTTCATCATTTTTTAAGCGATAGATATCATTCATATATGAACATACACGAACTTATATTGAAGAGCAAAGTACATGACCTTACAATATAAAGGGCATAACCCCTTACAGGGGACCTATGCACACATCTCAAGGAGGAACTTGAATTGTGAGTCATTTTTTAAAACTTGGCCAGACCATCTTTCAAACATGTCTAATAAGTATGAATGATGCTGCACGTTTTGTTAACATTTTCTGACATCACGAATATTTTTTGAAACACATATGTTTAATTGATAATTATTAAACCAATATCCTGTTTACCCAATGTGTACATTCTGTGGTGATTGGTATATTCACAGAGGCATGCATTCCTCTATTCAAATTTTTTTTTTATTATTGTGGGTAAAAATCAAAATTTTCACAATACATACCAACATTTGCAAAATGATGTATAAATGTATATGCATATATGTGCATTTGCTTACAAAAATGTTATTTATGTATATATAAAAATATATTTTAAGAGGTGCTTAGATACCCAAAATATTACATGGAACCCAATGGGATTCCCATGTTGCCTATATGTGATGCTGAAGTTCTTAGGTATACTTTAAGAGACTGGAACCTCTGGCCTACCTATGTGCCAGGTGTGCATGGAATCTCGGTGGAGCTGCAACTCCTCTATTCAATATTAAACCCATTCATTATTTCTATAATAACTATAATGAAGTAGGAAAATCTAGATGAACAACAAAGAAATTATTCACCTCAATAGTTTTGTTGACACTGCCACATATAGGTGTTTTTCTGTGTGTACTTATAAATTTTTTTTGGTTATCTATCCATTCCATTGATATATGATCACATACCTAAACATGTGAAGAAAGGCAGCAATGAATGGCCTTTTAAAATGTGTTGCAAATGTCTTTAATGAAAAATTACATACTGAATGGATATATGTTTGACAGAAAATTTTAAAAAGGGAATGAAATTTGGTTATATTTATCATATTCAATGTTAAGAAAGAGGTAGTATGGCACAAACACATAAAGGAAAATAATTCATCTGATATAATGGAAAGAAATTAAAACAAAATTCTAATTATTATTTTATAGGTAGACATTCAGACATAATAATCTCCCAAGGAATGAAATAATTTTTTTCCATGCAAGTTCCATTAAGATATTCATCTTTCTGAATAAAAAATTCCTATTTAGAATTGCCCATATCCCATTGGCACCAATTACCAGAAATAACAATATCACTAAGAAAGGCATCGTATTTCCAATGAGAGATACTCAGAGCAATGGAATGCAAGGGCAGAGGACTAAATGAGAATAGAATGAGAAACTATTGTCATCTCAATGGAGGGCCAACATTATCAAAATTCACCAGACACCAGATATATCCATTTTATAGCTGCAGAGTAATTATTAGGACCACGGGGTCATGGAGGATGTTGTCCTTTTAAAAGGCAGAAGCAGGAGAGCAGGCACTGTGAACAATAGAAAAGAAAGAGAAGAATGGAATCCTGGAGAAAAGAAATTGCACTGTAATTATCAAAATTAGAATTAAAAGGAAAAAAACACTAGCTAACACAGGACTATGTGGAAAAAATAAAACACAACTGTGTTTAAAACTGATACCTCACATACACACAACTTTCCAGTCATGTTGAAGCAGGGCTTGGAAAATTGTTTTGAACATATGGTATGTTCTGTGGCTAGGGGGTTATAATGTCATGATATTTTATCATGATATAAGAAATATTCCACCACAGTGTCATGTGATGTTCGAAGAAAATTTTATGAGTATGATGATCTAGTGCATAAATATTTTGTTAGTTTAAGGATTCTGTTAAAAATGTGTACATACACAAACAAGAAAGGGGCATTTTGGAAGTGAAAACTAGATATAACTCAGATTAAGGTGATAGTCTCTCATATCCAAATATGGTGTATTTAAAAAAGAAAAAAAAAATAAAGTTCTTGGTAAAATACAATTTTAAAGGAATGGTAAAATATCTATAATCATCAACTGACAAATCTTACTTAGAGAGTTAGAATTATTCCACACACCAAGTCAAAGGTAATTGGATATGAAACATTTTAACCCTTTAAAATAGTACATTTTTAAAATAAAGAGGCTTCAGTGATATGAGTTTGTTTGGAATGCGTTTATCAAATAAATTTTGGAACTGATTTTCCTCTTAATTTTTGATGAAACAAGGTTAAAATACTCTAACTTGAAGACAAATTAACGGAGGAAGTCAAATTCTTCTCAGTGATTCTTCCATTTTTTAAAATAATCACTAATTTAATTCGATTATTCAGAGGAAATCATTTTACATGACTTCATGATTGTTTACTGAATGGTTAGGAGGATCTAGGTTTTATTTCAAGAAATCCATTCCTGATTTTTCTGGATATCTTTGTGTCATTCTCCAGTTCACCTGGATTGTGATGCATGTATCCATATATATACATATAAGTCTTCTTATGCCATATTGTAATTTATAGAAAGAACTGAAATAAAATCGAATTCATATTTTCAAAGAAAGCAGAATCCACAGATACACAAAACAATCGCTGGAACTCAGAATAAACAGCTCCCTAACTCAAAATTTCTCCTATGGCTTGTGAAAGTCTCTTACCACACAAAAGAGAAAAGGGATTGGTAAGGACCATTAGTTGACAAAGTGGGCATCACCTATTCACAAGTTATAATGGGGAAAGAAGTGGTCCATAAAAATAATGACCTAGTCCATCAAGCAGAATGTACCGCCCTCCATTCTATGTACACGTGATTATAGAATCCAACAGTGAAGAAAAACAAAAAAAGAGTCCCTTTACAGAAATAAGTAATGTCAAAATTTCCTGTTTGATTCACACCACCCTGTTTCCATTCATCAATTTTTTTAGCACTGGATACATTCATACATGAATAAACAAAACTTGTAGTGAAGAGCAAAACACATGCCTTTACAAAATAAAGGGACATAACTCTTTACAGTGCACCTATGCATGCTTCTCAGGGACGATATTGAATTGAAAATCATTTTTTAAACTTTGCCAGACCATCTTTCAAACATGACTAATAAGTATGAATGATGCTGCACTTTTGTGTGCTTTTTCTGACATCATAAATTTTAAAAATACAAATCTTATCAATGATTAAAATTAAACCATTATCTTATATATCCAAAGCATACATTACATGGTGATTGATATATTCACAGAGGATTCCATTGCACTCTTCAATCATTATTAAATGCTAACAAAATTTTTATAATAACTTATAAAAGAAAGAAAATCCAGATGAACAAAAAGAAATTATTCACCTCTCCAACCCTTTGTTGACACTGCCATGTAGAAATGTTTTCCTTGGATTCCTTGAGAAAAAAAATTTGGTTATCTATCCATTCTATTGAGATATGATAACAAACCACATCTTACGGAGAAAGGGAGCAATGTATGGCCTTCTTAAAAGTGTTGGAAACGTCTTTAATATAAAATTATATACTGAAATGCATATAAATTTGACAGAAAATGTAAATTATAAAAGGGAGTGAAAATTGGTGAGATTAATTTAGTCAATGATAAGAAAGAGAGGGTAAGGCATAAAACTTATAATTGAAAATAATTCTGCTAATATAATGGAAATAAATTCAGACAAAATTTTAATTTTTATATTATAGGTAGAACATATGAGACATTATAATATCTCAAGATATGAAATAATTTTTTTTTACCATGCAATTTCCATTAAGGCATTCATTTCTTTCTGAGTTAAAAATTCCTCTTTGGGAATTCCTCTTATCCCATTGGCACAAATTCCCACACATAACAAGATCACTAGGAAAACCATCATATTTCCAGTGCAAGATTTTCAGAGCAATGGAATCCAAGGGCAGAGGAAGAAATGAGAATAGAATAAGAAACTACTGTCATCTCAATGGAGGGCCAACATGATCAAAATTCACCAGACACCAGATACATCCATTTAAGTGCTGCAGAGTAATTATTTGGAACTGGGGCAAATGGGGGATGTGATCTTTGGAAAAGGCAGCATCAGGAGAGTAGGCACTGCTAAAAATAGAGTAGAAAGAGAATAATGTAATCCCGGGGAAAAGAAATTGCACCGTACTTCTCAAAATTAGGATTAAAAGGAAAAAAATCCACTAGTCAATTCAGGACTATGTGGATAAATTAAAACACATGAGTATTTAAAACAGACACACCACATACACACAATTTTCCAGACATGTTGAAGGAATGGTTTGGAAAATAGTTTTGAATATATAGTATGCTCTGTGGCTACGGGAGAATAATGTCATGGTTTTTATCATGATGTAAGAAATATTCCATCAAGATGTCATATGATGCTTGAAGAAAGTTTTATGAGTATGATGGTCGAGTGCATAAATGTTTTGTTAGTTTGCAGATGCTCTTAAAAAGTGTGCATTTACAGAAACATAAATGAGGTAGTGTGGAGGTGAAAACTAGATATAACTCAGATTAGGATGATAGTCTCTCATATCTGAATTTGGTATATTTTTAAAAAAGAAATGTAAAGCACTCGACATAATACAATTTTTTAAAAAAAAGTCGAATTTCAATGATCATCTCTTATTAAATATTTATTAGAGAGAAAGAATTTTTCCACATAGCATGTCAATGTATATTGAAAATGAAACATTTTAGCACTTTTTAATAGTAAATTTTTAAAATTTAAGATGCTTCAGTGATATGAGTTTTTGTGGAATGCCTTTTTCAAATAATTTTTTGTAACAGATTTTCTTCCTAATCACTGATGACATAATGTTAAACAACTCTAAGTTGCAGAAAATAATCGGAGGAAACCAAATTCTTCTCAGTGATTCCTCCAGTTTTTAATAATCAAAATTTTACATTGATAATTGAGAAGAAATCATTTTACATGACTTCATGATTGTTTTCTGAATGGTTAAGCATCTCCATGTTTTGTTTCAAGAAAGCCTTTCCCGATTTTCTTGAGATCTTTGTGTCATTTTCCAGTGCAGTGGGATTGTGATGCAGGTATGCATATATATATACACTTGTTCTTATGCCATATTGCAATTTTTTAGAAAGAATTGGAAATAACATCAAACTCATTCTTACAAAGAAAGTAGAATCCATAGATACACAAACGTAATGTGGGGACTCAGATTAAACAGCACCCAAACTAAAAATTTCTGCTATGACTTGTGGAAAGTCTCTTCCCACACAGGAGGGATACATCACTGGTAAGGTCCAGTAGTTGACAAAGAGGGAGTCAACTATTCCCATGACATCATGGGGGAATGGAGTGGTTAGAAAAATAAAGACCTGGCCCACCAAGGAGCATGTGCTGCCATCTATTCTATGAACACGTGGTGAGAGAATTCACCAAAAAAGAAAAACAAAAAAAGGACCACTTTAGCGAAATAAGTGAATACAAAATTTCCTGTTAGACTCACACCACCCTCTTTCCCTTCATCAATTTTTGCTGCAGATATCATTCATAAATGAACATACAAAAACTTGTAGAGAAGAGCAAAAAACAGGACCTTACCAAAAAAAAGGGGCCTAACTCCTTACAGTGCACCTATGCACACATCTCGAGGAGAACAATGAGTTGTGAATCATTTTTTTAAAACTTGGCCAGACTGTCTTTCAAACATGACTAATAAGTATGAAAGATGCCGTGCTTTTGTGTACTTTTTCTGACAACAATATTTTTTTAAAACAAACCTGTTTCAATGATAAATATTAAACCAATATCCTATTTATCCAAGGTGTATATTCCCTGGTGATTGGTTTATTCACAGAGGCGTGCATTGCACTCTTCAATCATTATTAATTAAACTCTTTTTATTATTTCTATAATTATTTTAATGAAGAAAGAAAATCCAGGTGAACAAAGAAGAAATTATTCACCTTTCAAACCCTTTGTTGACACTGCCATTTAGATATGTTTTTCTGGGAGACCTTGAAAAAAATTTTTAGTTATCTATTATTCTATTGATATATGATCATATACCACATTATGTGGATATAGGGAGCAATGAAAGTCCTTCTTAAGCATGTTGCAAATGTCTTTAATATAAAATTATACATGAAATGGATATGTTTGACAGAACATCTAAATTTTTTAAGGGAGTGAAATTTGGTTAGATTTAATATAATCAATGATATGAAAGAGATAGTATGGCACAAAGACTTATAAAGGAAAATAATTAGTCTGATATAATGGAAATTAATATAAACAAAATTCTAATCATTTTATTCCAGGAGTAATATTTGGGCTAATAACTTCTAAGCATGGAATTATTTTTTCATGCAATTTTCATTAAGACTTTCATTCTTTCTCAGAAAAAAATTCCTCTTTGGGAATTGCCCATATCACATTGGGATGAATTTCCACACATAACAAGATCACTAGTAAAAACATTGTATTTCCAACCAGAGACACTCGAGTAATGGAATCCAAGGGCAGAACAAGAAATGAGAGTAGAATGAGAAACTATTGTCATCTCAATGGAGAGCCAACATGGCTTGTGAAAGTCACTTCATGACAGGAGGAAAAAGGGATTGGTAAGGACCATTAGTTGACAAAGGGGTGCAAACTATTCACAAGATATCATGGGGAAGAGGAATGTTTCATAAAAATAAGGAACTGGTCCTTCAGGCAGAATGCATAGCCCTCCATTCTATGCACAGGAATCCAACACTGGAGAAAACCAAAAAAGAGCTACTTTAGAGAAATAGGTAATTACAAAATTTCCTGTTTGATTCATGCTCCCTCTTTCCCTTCATCTATTTTTTAGTGACGGATAAGATTCATACATGAGCATACAAAAACTTGTAGTAAAGTGGAAAACCCACAACCTTATAATATAAATGGGCATAACAACTTACAGGGGACCTATGAACACATCCCAGGGAGGAACTTGAATTGAGAATAATTATTTAAAACTTGGTCAGAACGTCTTTCAAACATACCAAATTAACCTGAATGATGCCACACATTTTGTTTACAATTTTTAACTTAACGAATATTTTTTGAAACAAATCTGTTTCAATGATAAATATTAAACCAATATCCTATTTACCCAATGTGTACATTCCGTGGTGATTGGTATGTTCACAGAGGAGTGAATTCTTCTCTTCAATATTAAACACATTCAATATTTCTATAATAATTATAAATAAAGAAAATCCAGATGAACAAAGAAGGAATTATCCACCTCTCAAACTCTTTGTTGACACTGCCATATATAAGTGTATTTCTGGGTGTTCTTGAAAAAGTTTTTGGTTATTTATCCATTTCATTGATATATGATCACATATCACAACATGTGGAGAAAGGTAGCAATGAATGGCCTTGTTAAACCTGTTGCAAATATCTTTAATATAAAATGATATACTGTAATGGATATAAGTTTGACAGAAAATGTAAATTTTAATAGGGAGTGAAATGTGATTACATTTAATATAGTCAAGGATAAGAAAGATAGTATGGCACAAACACTTATAAAGGATAATAATTCATCTGATGTAATGGAAATAAATTAAAATAAAATTCTAATTATTATATTATACATAGAATATTCAGACATAATTACGTGTCAAGGCATGAAATAATTTTTTTTTACCATGTAATTTCCATTAAGGCATTCATTCTTTCTGTGTAAAAAATTCTTTTTTGGGAATTGCCAATATCCCATTGTCACAAATTCCCACTTATAACAAGATCACTAGGAAAACCGTCATATTTCCAAGCAGAGATACTCAGAGAAATGGAATCCAGGGCAGACCAAGAATTGTGAAAAGAATGAGAAACTATTGTCATCTCAATGGAGGGTCAACATTATGAAATGTCACAAGACACCAGATACATCAAATTTTATTGCAACAGACTAATTATTTGGAACTCAGGTGCATGGAGGATGGTATCTTTGGAAAAGATAGCCTCAGGATTTAAGGTACTGCTAAAAATAGAAAAGAAAGTGAAGAAAGGAATCCTGGAGAAGAGAAACTGCATTCTAATTATCAATATTAGGATGAAAAGAAAAGAAATCCACTAGACAACTCTTGACTATATGGAGAAATTTAAAAAACAAGAGTCAGTACAACAGACACACCAGAAACTGGAAAACATGGACCAGTCCAGTGCACAAAATAAAAACCAGGAAGTAATGCAGTTCATCGAACAACTAATCAAAGCTATCCAAACAAATATCATGGACCAACTTAAGAACTGAAGGAAGAGATAATATGTTCACAAATATTTTCCTAGCCCTGCCTTCAACATGTCTGGAAAGCTGTGTGTATTTGGTGTGTCTCTTTTAAAGGCTCTGTTTTTTTACTTTTTCCACATAGTCCTGAGCTGGATAGCTGATTTTTTTTCCTTTTTATTCTAATTTTGAGAATTAGGGGGGAAGTTCCTTTCTCCAGGATTCCAAACTTCTCTTTCTTTTCTATTTTTAGCAGTGCCTACTCCCCTGAGACAGCCTCTTTCAAAGATCCCATCCTCCATGCCCTGAATTCGAAATAATTTGTCTGCAGCACTTAAATGGATGATTCTGGTGTCTGGTGACTATTGATAATGCTGACCCTCTAACATTCCTGATTTTCTGGATATCTTTGTGACATTCTCCAGTGCACTGGGATTGTGATGTATGTGTCCATATATATATGTTCTTATGCCATATTTTAATTTTTTAGAAATAATTGAAATAAAATCCAAATCATTCATCCAAAGAAAGCAGAAACCACAGATACAGAAACAAAATGCTGGAACTCAGAATAAACAACTCCCAAATTCAAAATTTCACCTATGGCTTTGAAAGTCTCTTCTCACACAGGAGAGAAAAGGAATTGGTAAGGACCATGAGTTGACAAAGAGGGAGTCAACGATTCACAAGATATCATGGGGGAGAGGAAAGTTCATAAAATCAAGGACCTACTCCATCAAGCTGAATATCAACCCTCCATTCTATGCACAAGTGATTATAGAATTCAACAATGAAGAAAACCAAAAAAGGACCACTTTAGAGAAATAAGTAATTCCAAAATTTCCTGTTTGACATCACACAGACAATGATAAGAAGAGATAGTATGGCACAAACACTTATAAAGGAAAATAATTCATCTGATATAATGGAAATAAATTTAAACAAAATTCTAATAATTATAAGTAGAATATTCAGACATCATAAACTCTCAAGGCATGAAATATTTTTTTTTTACCATGCAATTTCCATTAAGACATTCATTCTTTCTGAGTGAAAAATTCCTCTTTGGGAATTTCCCATATCCCATTCTCACATATAACAAGTTGACTATGAAAACCATTGTATTTCCAATGAGAGATACTCAGAGAAATAGAATCCAAGGGCAGATGAAAAAAAATGAGATTATATTGAGAAACTATTGTTATCTCAATGGAGGGCAATATTATCCAAGTCACCAGACACCAGATACATCCATTTTAGTGCTGCAGAGTAATTAATTGGAACTCAGTGGCATGGAGAATGGGATCTTTGCAAAAGGCAGCAGCAGGAGAGTAGGTACTGCTAAAAATAGAAAAGAACGGGAAGAATGGAATCCAGGAGAAAAGAAATTGCACCCTAATTCTCAAAATTAGAATTAAAAGGAAAAAAAAATCCACTAACCAAATCATGACTACATGGTAAAATTAAAACACAAGAGGCTTTAAAACAGACACACCACATACACAGAACTTTCCAGATATGTTGAATGCATGGCTTGGAAAAGAGTTTTAAAACATATGGCATTGTCTGTACCTAGCGGGGAATAATGTCATGATATTTTATCATGATGTACGAAATATTCCACCACAGTGTCATGTGATGCTCAAAGAACGTTTTATGAGTATGATGATCGAGTGCATAAATGTTTTGTTAGTTTATGGATTCTGTTAAAAAATGTGTATTTGCAGAAATAAGAATGGGGCAGTTTGGAGGTTAAACTTGATATAAATCAGAGTAGGTTGTTAGTCTCTCATATCCAAATTTGGTGTAATTAAAAAACAAAAAACATTTAAAGTACTTGGTAAAATACAATTTTAAAGGAATGGTTAAATATCTATTATCATCTAATAATAAACCTTTAGTTAGAGAAAAACAATTGGGAAGAGGCTGTGGCTCAATCAGTAGGGCTCCCGTTTACCATATGGGAGGCCCGGGTTCGGTTCCCAGGGCCTCCTGGTGAAGGCAAGCCCGCCCGCACGGCGTGGTTAGCTGACCCAGCGAGCACAAACAGCAAGGGGGGGATAAATGAATAAATAAATTAAAAAATAAAAAAAGAGAGAAACAATTGATCCACACACTGTGTCAATGCTAATTGGAAATGAAATATTTGTGCCTTTTAAATAGTAAATTCTTTAAAATTAAGATGTTTCAGTGATATGAGTTTTTGTGGAATATATTTTCCAAATAAATTTTGGAACCGTGTTTCTTCCTAATTGTTGATGACATAATGTTAAAATATTAGAATTAGAGAAAAATAATTGGAAGAAACCAAATTCTTTTCAGTGATTCCTCCATTTTGTTATAATCACAAATTTTAGGCGATAATTCAGAGGAAATCATTTCACATGACCTCATGATTATTTACTGAATGGTTAGGAGGCTCGAGGTTTTGGTTCAAGAAAGCCTTCCTCATTTTCTGGATATCTATGCGTAATTCTCCAGTGCAGTGGGATTGTGATGTAGGTATCCATATATATAAAAGGGTTCTCACGCCATATTATAATTTTTTAGAAAGAATTGGAAGAAAAATAAAACTCTTTCCTACAAAGAAAGCAGAATCCACAGATACACAAACAAAACGCTGGAACTCAGAATAAACAGCTCCCAAACTCAAAATTTAACCTATGGCTTGTGAATGTATTTTCCCACACAGGTGAGAAAAGTCGCTGGTAAGGTCCATTAGTTGACAAAGAGGGAGTCAACTATTCCCAATATACCATGGGGTAGAGGAATGGTTCATAAATATAAGGACATATTCCATAAAGGAGAATGCACTGCCATCCATTGTGTGCACACGGGATTATAGAATTCAACAATGAAGAAAAACAAAAAAGGACCACTTTAGAGAAATAGGTATTTCGATATTTCCTGTCTGACTCACACCACCCTCTTTCCCTTCATCAATTTTTTAGTGACAGATATCATTCATAAATGAACATACAAAAACTTGTAATGAAGAGTAAAACACATAACCTTACAAAATAAAGGGGCATATGCACACATCTCAAGGAATTAATTGAATTGTGAATCATTTTGTAAAACATTGCCAGACCGTCTTTCAAACACAACTAATAAGTAAGAGTGATGCTGCAAATTTGTTTACATTTTCTGACATCAACAATATTTTTTAAAACAAATCTGTTTCAATGATAATTATTAAACCAATATCCTGTTTACCAATGGGTACATTCCGTGGTGATTGGTATATTCACAGAGGCGTGCATTGATCTCTTCAATCATTATTAAACCCTTTCAATATTTCTGTAACAATTACAATAAAGAAAATCCAAATAACAAAGAAGAAATCATTCATCTCTCAAACCTTTTATTGGCATTGTCATGCAGAGAGCTTTTCTGAGGTCCTTGAGAAAATTTTTTGTTTATCTATCCATTCTATTGTTATATGAACATACCACATTATGTGGAGAAAGGGAGCAATGAATGGCCTTCTTTAAAGTGTTGCAAATGTCTTTAATAAAAATTATACCCTGAAATAGCTATGTTTGACAAAAAATGTAAATTTTTAAAGCGTGAAATTTGGTTAGATTTAACAGAATTAATGGTATGAATGAGATAGTAGGGCACAAACACTTATAATGGAAAATAATTTGTCTGATATAATGGAAATTAATATAAACAAAATTCTAATTATGTTATTCCAGGAGTAACATTCAGGCATAATAACTTCTAGGCGTGAAATAATTTTTTTTATCGTGCAATTTCCATTAAGGCATTCATTCTTCCTAAGTAAAAAAATTCATTTTTGATAATTGCCCAAATTCCATTGGCACAGATTCCCACACATAACAAGTTCACTAGGAAAACCATAGTATTTTGAACCAGAGATACTCAGAGCAAAGGAATCCAAGGACAGAGTAGAAATGAGAATATAATGAGGAACTATCATCCTGATATAGATTTGTGATTACTAAAAAAAATTGAGGAATCACTGAGAAGCATTTGGTTTCCTGCTATAATTTTTCTCCAATTTTTGAAGTTTAATATTATTTCATTAACTATTAGGAAGAAAATTAGTTCCAAAAATTTATGAGAAAAATGCATTCCACACAAACTCATATCACTGAACCCTGTTAATTTTAAAGAAATTACTATTTAAAAGAGCTAAAAAGTTTTATTCTCAATTAGCATTGACAGGGTGTGGAAAAATTCTTTCTCTCTAAGTAAAGATTTATTTTTAGATGATAATACATATTTAACCATTCTTTTAAAATTGTAATTTACTGGGGACTCTAAAATGAATTCTGTTTTTTAGATACTAATTATTTGGATATGATATACAATCAACCGAATCTGAGTTATAACTAATTTTCAAATACAAACTGTCACATTCTTGGTTCTGTAAAGACACATTTATTAACATAATCTGTAAACTAACAAAACCTTTATGCACTTGACCATCATGATCATAAAACTTTTTTGAGCATCACATGACCCCGTGGTGTAATATTTATATCATGATAAAATATCATGACATTTTTCCCCTGGCCACAGACCATACCATAGTTTCAAACTATTTTTGAAGCCCTGCCTTCAACAAGTCAGGAATATTATGTGTATTAGATTTGTCTGTTTTAAAGACTCTTGTATTTTTAAATTTTCCACATAGTCCTGAGTTGGCTAGAATACTTTTTCCTTTTAATTCTAATTTTGAGAATTAGAGTGCAGTTTCTTTTCTCCAGGATTCCTTTCTTCTCTTTCTTTTTTATTTTTAGCAGTGCCTTGTTCCTGAGGCTGTCTTTCCTAAAACCGCATCCTCCATGCCCCCACGTTCTGCAGCACTAAAATCTGATGTATCTGGTGTCTGGTGACTTTTGAAAATGTTGGCCCTCCATTGAGATGACAATAGTTTCTCAACCTATTCTCATTTCTTGCTCTGCCCTTGGATTCCATTGCTTTGAGTTTCTCTGGTTGGAAATACGATGGTTTTCTTTGTGATCTTGTTGTGTGTGTTAATTTGTGCCAATAGGATATGGGCAATTCCCAAAGAGGAATTTTTTTCTCAGAAAGAATGAATGACTTAACGGAAATTGCATGATAAAAAAAATTTTCATGCCTAGATATTATTATGCCTGAATATTACTCCTGGAATAAAATAATTAGAATTTTGTTTATATTAATTTCCATTATATCAGACTAATTATTTTCCTTTATAAGTGTTTTTTCCATAATATCTCTTTCATGCAATTGATTATATTAAATCTAATCAAATTTCACTCCATTTAAAAATTTACATTTTCTCTCAAACCTATCCATTTCAATGTATAATTTTATACTAAAGTCAGTTGCATCACATTTAAGAAGGCCATCCATTGCTCCATTTCTCCACATGGTGTGGTAGATGATCATATATCAATAAAATGGATAGATAAACAAAAAAGTTTTTCAAGTTCTCCCAAAAAACATGTCTACATAGCAGTGTCAACAAAGGTTTAGAGAGGTGAATAATTTCTTCTTTGTTCATCTGTATTTTTTTCTTTATAATAATTATTATAGAAATATTGAAAGGGTTTAATAATGATTGAAGAGAGCAATGCATGCCTCTCTGAATACACCAAACACCAGGGAATATACACATTGGATAAATAGGATAGTGGTTTAATATATTTCATTGAAACAGATTTGTTTTAAAAATATTGTTAATGTCAGAAAAAGCCCACAAAAATGTGGCATCATTCAGACTTATTAGTCATCTTTGTAAGATGGTCTTGCCAAGTTTTAAAAAATGATTCAAAATTCAATTTCTTCCTTGAGATGTGGGCATAGGTGCACTGTTAGGAGTTATGCCCCTTTATTTTGTAAGGTCATGTGTTTTGCCCTTCACTACAAGTCTTTGTATGTTCATGTATGAATGATATCCATCGCTAAACAATTGATGAAGGGAAAGAGATTGTTTACCATTCAGTAAATAATCATGAAGTCATGTAAAATGATTTCCTATGAATTATTGATTTAAATTTGTGATTATTAAAAAATGGAGGAGTCACTGAGGAGAATTTGGTTTCCTCCAATTATTTTTCTCCAAGTTAGAGTAGCTTAACATTATGTCATCAACAATTAGGAACTAAATTGGTTCCAAAAGTTTATTTGAAAATGGCATTCCAGAAAAACTCATATTACTGAAGCCTCTTAATTTTAAAGAATTTACTATATAAAAGGGCTTAAAAGTTTAATTTCCAATTAGCTTTTACACGGTGTTGAAAAATTCTATCTTTCTAAGTAAAGGTTTATTAGTAGATGATAATAGATATTTAACAATTCCTTTAAAATTGTATTTTACTGAGAATTTAATTTTTTTTCTTTTTTAAATACACCAAATTTGGATATGAGAGTCTATCATCCTGATATGCATTATATCAAGTATTCACCTCCAACTGCCCCATTCTTGTTTCTGTATATACACATTTTTTAACCAAACAGGTAATCTAACAAAACATTTATGCACTCAATCAGCATACTCATAAAACTTTCTTCGCCCTTCACATGACACCATGGTGGAACCTTTCTTACATCATGATAAAATATCATGACATTATTCCCCCTAGCCACAGACCATACCATATGTTCAAAACTCTTTTCCAAGCTCTGCCTTCAAAATGTCTTGAAAGTTGTGTGTATGTGTTGTGTCTGTTTTAAAGACTCTTGTGTTTTTATTTTTCCACATAGTTCTGAGATGGCTAGGTGAATTATTTTCCCCTTAGTTCTAATTTTGAGAATTAGGGTGCAATTTCTTTTCTCTAGGATTCCATTCTTTTCTTTCTTTTCTTTTTTTAGCAACGCAAACCCTCATGCTGCTGCCTTTTCAAAGATCCCATCTTCCATACCCCCGAATTCCAAATAATTAATCTGCAGCACTAAAATGGGTGTATCTGGTGTCTGGTGACTTTTGATAATGTTGGTCCTCCTTTGAGATGACAATAATTTCTCATCCTATTCTCATTTCTTCCTCTGCACTTGGATTCCATTGAAATGAGTATCTCTCATTGGAACACGATGGCTTTCCTATTGATCTTGTTATGTGTGGGAATTTGTGCAAATGGGATATGGGCAATTTCCAAAGAGGAATTTTTCCTCAGAATGAACGAATGCCTTAATGGAAATTGCATCGTAAAAAAAAATTTCAAGCCTTGAGCGATTATAATGTCTGAATGTTCTACCTATAATATAATAATTAGAATTTTGTTTTAATTTATTTCCATTATACCAGATGAATTATTTTCCTTTCTGTATGTGTACTATACTATCTCTTTCTTATCATTGACTATATTAAATCTAACAAAATTTCACTTGCTTTAAAAATTTACATTTTCTCTCAAACATATCCATTTCAGTATATAATTTTAAATTAAAGATGATTGCAACATGTTTATAAAGGCCAATCATTGCTACCTTTCTCCACATAATGTTGTATGTGATCATTTATCAATGTAATGGATAGATAATCAAAAAATTTTTTTCAAGGACACACAGTAAAGCACCTATATAAGGCAGTGTCCAAAAAAATGGATAGAGAGGTGAATAATTTCTTCTATGTTCATCTGGATTTTCTTTCTTTATTATAATTAGTATAGAAATATTGAATGGGTTTAATATTGAAGAGTGCAATACACACTTCTGTGAATATAACAATCACCAGGGAATGTACACATTGGATAAATAGTATTTCATTTTAATTTTTTATCATTGAAACAGAATTGATTTAAAAAATATTGTTGATGTCAGAAAAAGCTTACAACAGGGAGGCATCATTCATACTTCTTAGTCATGTTTGAAAGACGTTCTGGCTTAAGATTTAAAAAATGATTCGCAATTCAATTTCCTCCTTGAGATGTGTGCATAGGTGCACTGTGGAGTTATGAACCTTTATTTTGTAAGGTCTTGTGTTTTGCTCCTCACTACAAGTTTTTGTATGTTCATGTATGAATGATATTCATCGCTATAAAATTGATGAAGGGAAAGAGTGTGATGTGAGTCAAACAGTTATTTTTGCAATTACCTATTTCTCTAAAGTGGCTTTTTTGTTGTTTTTATTCATTGTTGAATTCTATAATCACGTGTGCATAGAATGGATGGCAGTATGTTTTCCCTGATGTACTAGGTCCTTATTTTTATGAACCATTCCTCTCCCCCATGATATCTTGTGGCTAGTTGACTCCCTCTTTGTCAAGTAATGGACCTTACCAGTGACTTTTCTCTCCTGTTTTGGAAGAGATTTTCACAAGCCAAATAAGAAATTTTAAGTTTCAGAGCTATTTATACTGCATTCCAGCATTTTGTTTGTGTATCTGTGGATTCTTCTCTCTTTCTAAAAATGAGTTTGATATCATATCCAAACATTTCTAAAAAATTACAATATGGTCTAAGAACACTTATATCTATATGGATTCCTACATCACAATCCCACTGCACTGGAGAATGACTCAAAGATATCCAGAAAATCAGGAAAGGCTTTCTTGAAACAAAACCTGGATCCTCCTAACCATTCAATAAATAATCATGAAGATATGTTAAACGATTTCCTCTGAATTATCAATTTAAATTTCTTATTATTAAAAATGGAGAAATCACTGAGAAGAATTGGTTTCCTATGATTTTTTTTGTCCAAGTTGGTGTAGTTGAACATTATTTCATCAACATTTAGGAAGAAAATCGTTTCCAAAAATTTATTTGAAAAAGGCATTCCACACAATCTCATATCACTTAAGCCTCTTAATTTTAAAGAATTTACTATTTAAAAGGGATAAAAAGTTTTATTTCCTATTAACATTGACATGGTGTGTGGAGAAATTCTTTTTCTCTAATTAAATGATAATTAGGGGATTATAATAGATATATAACCATTCTTTTAAATTGTGTTTTACTGACTAATTTATTTATTTTCTTTTTTAAATACACCAAATCTGAATGACAGACTATCATCCTAATCTGAGTTATGTCTAGTTTTCACCTCCAAACTGACCCATATTGTATCTGTAAATATACATTTTTAAAAGAATTTTATACTAACAAAACATTTATGCACTCAATCAACATACTCATAAAATATTCTTAGCATCACATGACACCATGGTGGAATATTTCTTACATCATGGTAAAATATCATGACATTATTCCCCTAGCCACAGACCATACCATATGTTCAAATTGTTTTCCAAGCCCTGCCTTCAATATGTCTGGAAAGTTGGGTGTATGAGTTTTGTCTGTTTTAAAGTCTCTTGTATTTTAATTTTTCCACATAGTCCAGAGTTTGGTAGTCGATTTTTTTTTTCATTTTAATTCTAATTTTGAATATTAGTTTGCAATTTCTTTTCTCTAGGATTCCATTCTTTTCTTTCTTTTCTATTTTTAGCAGAGCCTACACTCCTGCTCCTACCTTTCCAAAGATCTCGTCCTCCATGCCCCTGAGTTGCAAATAATTACTCTGCAGCACTAAAATGGATTTATCTGCTGTCTGGTGACTTTTGATAATGTTGTTGCTCCATTGAGATGACAATAGTTTCTCATTCTATTCTCATTTCTTCCTCTGCCCTTGGAGTCAATTGCTCTGTGTATCTCTCATGGTAATACGATGGTTTTCCTTGTGATCTTGTTATGTGTGGGATTTTATGCCAATGGGATATGGGCAATTCCCTAAGAGGAATTTTTTACTCAGAATGAATGAATTTCTTAATTGAAATTGCTTATAAAAAATTATTTCATGCCTTGAGAGATTATTATGTCTGAAATTTCTACCTACAATAAAATAATTAGAATTTTGTATTAATGTATTGCCATAATATGAGATGAATTATTTTCCTTTATAAGTGTTAGTATCTTACTATCTCTTTCTTATCATTGACTATATTAAGTCTAACCAAATTTCACTCCCTTTAAAAACTTATATTTTCTGTAAAACATACACACATTTCAATATATAATTTTATATTAAAGACATTTGCAACATGTTTAAAAAGGCCATTCATTGTTACCTTTCTCCACATGATGTGGTATGTGAACATGTATCAATGGATTGGAGAGATACAAAAAATTTTTTTTCAAGGACATCCAGAAAAACACCTATACATGGCTGTGTCAACACAGGGCTTGAGAGGTGAATGATTTCTTCTTTATTCATTTACATTTTCTTTTAAATTATAACTATTATAGAAATATTGAATGGATTTAATGTTGAAGAGAGGAATGCATGCCTCTGTGAATATACCAATCACCACTGAATGTACACATTGGGGAAATAGGATATTGCTTTAATATTTATCACTGAAACATATTTGTTTCAAAAATATTCATGAGTTCCTAAAATGTAAACAAAAGTTGTGGCCTCATTTGTACTCATTAGTTATGTTTGAAAGACAGTCTGGCTAAGTCTAAAAAATTAATCACAACATCAAGTTCCTCCTTGAGATGTGTGCATAGGTGCCCTGCAAGGAGTTCCACCCCTTCATATTGTAAGGACATTTGTTTCCCTCTTCACTATAAGTTTGTGTATCTTCATGTATGAATGATATCTATCACTAAACAATTGATGAAGGGAAAGAGGGTAGTGTAAGTCAAACAGGAAATTTTGGAATTACCTATTTCTCTAAATTGGTCCTTATATGTTTTTCTTCATTGTTGGATTGCATAATCACATGTGCAAAGAATGGAGTGCTGTACATTCTGCTTGATGGACTGGGTCCTAATTTTTATGAACCATTCCTATCCCACATGATATCTTGTGAACAGTTGACTCCCTCTTTCCTGACTAATGGTCCTTAACAATCCCTTTTCTCTCCTGTGAGGGAAGAGACTTTCACAAGCTATAGGAGAAGTTTTGAGTTTGGGAGTTGTTTATTCTGTGTTCCAGCATTTTTGGGGGGAAGTATTTGTGGATTCTGTTTTCTTTGTGAGAATGACTTTCATATTATTTCAATTCTTTAAACAATTACAATATGGCATATTAACATTTCTCTCTATATATGGCTACATGCATTGCTATCCCAGTGCACTGGATAATGACACAAAGATATCCAGAATTCAGGAATGGTTTTCTTGAAACTAAAGACATTTGTAACACGTTTGAACAGGCCATTCATTGTAACCTTTCCCCACATGATGTGGTACATGATCATATATCAATGGAATGGATAGATAGCCAAAAATTTTTTTCATGGACTGCCAGAAAAACACCTATATATGGCAGTGTCAACAAAGGGTTTGAGAGGTGAATAATTTCTTCTTTGTTCATGTGGATTTTCTTTACTATAATTATTATAGAAATATTGAAAGTTTTTAATATTGTAGAGAGGAATGCACACTTCTCTGAATATACCAATCATCACGGAATGCACACATTGGCTAAATAGGATATTGTTTTAATATTTATCATTGAAACCAACTTTTTAAAAAAAATATAGTGATGTCAGACAATATAAAGATAAGGTGCAACATCATTGATACTTATTAGGCATGTTTGAAAGATGGTCTGGCAAGTTTTAAAAAGTGACTCAATTCAAGTTCCTCCTTCAGATGTGTGCAAAGGTCCCCTGTAAGGATTTATGCCCTGTATATTGTAAGGTCGTGTATTTTTCTCTTCATTACAAGTTTGTGTATGTTCATATATGAATGATAACCATCGCTTAAAAAATGATGAATGGAAAGAAGGTGGTGTGAGTCAAACAGGAAATTTTGGAATTACCTATTTCTCTAAAATGTTCCTTTTGTTGTTTTTCTTCATTGTTGGATTCTATAATCACATGTTTATTAAAAGGAAGGCTCTACATTCTACTTGAAGGACTAGGTCCTTATTTTTATGAACCATTCCTTTCCTCCATGATATCTCATGATGAGATGACTCCTTCTTTGTCAACTAATGGACCTTACCAGTGACTTTTCTCTCTTGGTTGGTAAGAGACTTTCACAAGCCATAGGAGAAATTTGGACTTTGGGAGCAGTTTATTCTGAGTTCCAGGGATTTTTTTATGTATCTGTGGATTCCACTTTCTTTGAAAGAATGAAATTGATTTTATTTCAATTCTTTCTAAAAAATTACAATATGGCATAAGAAGACTTATATGTATATATATGGTTTCATGCATCACAATCCATGTGCACTGGAGAATGACACAAAGATATCCAGAAAATTAGGAATGGTTTTCTTGAAACAAAACCTGGAGCCTCGTAACCATTCAGTAAACAATCATGAAGTGATGTAAAATGATTGCCTCTGAATTATCTATTGAAATTTGTGATTATTAAAAAATGGAGGAATCACTGAGAAGAATTTGGTTTCCTCCAATTATTTTTCTCCAAGTTAGAGTAGTTTAGCATTGTTTCATCAAAAATTAAGAAGAAAATTGATTCCAAAAATTTTTCTGATAAGGGCATTCCACACAAACTCATATCATTGAAGCTTCTTTATTTTAAAGAATTTACTATTTAAAAGGGCTAAAATGTTTCATATCTGATTAGCTTTGACTCGGCGTGTGGAAAAATTCTTTCTCTCTAAGAAAAGGTTTATTAGTTGGTGATAATAGATATTTAACCATTCCTTAAATATTGTATTTTACCAAGAACTTTAAATTATTTTTTATTTTTTAAATACACCAAATTTGGATATGAGTGACTATCACCCTAATCTGAGTTATATCTTGTTTTCACCTCTAAAATGCCCCTTTCTTGTTTCTGTATGTACACATTTTTAAACAGAATCTTTAAACTAACAAAACATTTATGCACTTGTTCATCATACTCATAAAATATTCTTCGAGCATCATATGATACCGTGGTGGAATATTTCTTACATCATGATAAAATATCATGACATTATACCACCCTAGCCACAGACCATACCATATGTTCAAAACTATTTTCCAAGCCCTGCCTTCAAAATGACTGGAATGTTGTGTGTATGTGTTGTGTATGTTTTTAAGACTCTTGTGTTTTAATTTTTCCTTGTAGTCCTGAGTTTACTAGTGGATTTTTTTTCCCTTTTAATTCTAATTTTGAGATTTAGGGTGCAATTTCTTTTCTCCAGGACTCTTTACTACTCTTTGTTTTCTATTTTTAGCAGTGCCTACATCCCTGCTGCTGCCTTTTCTAAAGATCCCATCCTTCATGCTCCCAAGTTTCAAATAATAACTCTGCAGCACTAAAATGGATGTATCTGGTGTCTGATGACTTTTGATAATGTTGGCCCTCCATTCGAAATACGATGCCTTTCCCAATGATCATGTTGTTTGTGGTATTTTGTGCCAATGGGATATGGGCAATTCCCAAAGAGGAATTTTTTACTCAGAAAGATAAATAGGTTAATCGAAATTGCATGGGAAAACATTATGTCATGCCTTGGGAGGGTATTATGTCTGAATGTTCTACCTATAATATAATAATGAGAATTATGTTTTAATTTATTTCCATTATATCAGACAAATTATTTTCCTTTATAAATATTTGTGCTATACTATCTCTTTCTTATCATTGACTATGATAAATCTAACCAAATTTAACTCCTTTTTAAAATTTATATTTTCTGTAAAACATATATCCATTTCAGTATATAATTTTGTATTAAAGACATTTGCAACACGATTGAAAAGGCCATTCATTGCTACCTTTCTCCACATGTTGTGGTATGTGATCATATATCAATGGAATGGATAGATAATCAAAAAAAAATTTTTAAGTACACCCAGAAAAACACTTATATACGACACAGTCAATAAATTGTTTGAGAGTTGAATAAATTCTTCTTTTCACATCTGGATTTTCTTTCTTTATTATAATTATTGTAGAAATATTGAATGGGCTTAATATTGAATAGAGGAATGCAAGCCTCTGTGAATATACTAATCACTGTGGAATGTACACTTTGGATAAATAGGATATTAATTTAATATTTATCATTGAAACAGATGTGTTTCAAAAAATCTTCGTGATGTCAGAAAACGTAAACAAACTGTGCGGCATCATTCATACTTATTAGGCATGTTTTAAAGACAGTTTGGCCAAGCTTTAAAAAATGATTCAGAATTAAAATTCCTCCTTGAGATGTGAGCAAAAGTCCCCTGTAAAGAGTTATGACCCTTTATATTGTAAGGTCATGTATTTTGCACTTCACTACAAATTTGTGTATGTTCATGTATGAATGATATCCGTCGCTAAACTATTGATGAATGGAAACAGGGTGGTGTGAGCCAAACAGGAAATTTTAGAATTAGCTATTTCTCTAAAGTTTTCCTTTTTTGTTTTTCTTCACTTTTTGAATTCTATTATGAGATGTACATAGAATGGATGGCAGTATATTCTCCTTGATGGACTAGGTCCATATTTTTATGAACCATTTTTCTCCACCCTGATATCTTGTGAATAGTAGACTCATTCTTTGTCAACTAATGGACATTTCCAGTGACTTTTCTCTCCTGTTTGGGAAGAGTTTTTCACAAGCTATAGGAGAAATTTTGAGTTTGGGAGCTGTTTATTCTGAGTTCTACCGTTTTGTATGTGTATATTTGCATTCTGCTTTCTTTGTAATAATGAGTTGGATTTTATTTCCAATTCTTTCTAAAAAAAATTACAATATGGCATCAGATCACTTATCTATATATGGATACATGCTTCACAATCCCCGAGCCCTGTGAATGACACAAAGATATCCAGAAAATCAGGAATGCTTTTCTTGAAACAAAACCTGGAGCCTCCTAACTGTTCAGTAAACAATCATGAAGTCATGTAAAATGATTTCCTCTGATATACTGATTTAAATTTGTGATTGTTAAAAATTGGAGGACTCATTGAGAAGCATTTGGTTTCCCCCTATTATTTTTCTCCAATTTGTGTAGTTTAATATTATTTCATTAACTGTCAGGAAGAAAATCGGTTCCAAAAATATATGTGAAAAAGGCATTCCACACAACCCATATCACTGGAGCCTCTTAAATCTAAAGAATTTACTATTTAAAGGCCTAAAATGTTTCATTTTCAATTAGCATTGTCAGGCTGTAGAAAAATTCTTTCTAAGTAAAGATTTATTTGTAGACGATAAAAGATATTTAACCATTCTTTTAAAATTGTATTTTACACAGTACTGTAAAATTAATTTTGTTTTTTACATACAACAAATATGCATATGAGAGTTTCATCGTAATCTGAGTTATATCTAGTTTTCACCTCCAAACTGCCACATGCTTGTTTCTGCAAAAACATTTTTAACAGAACCTGCAAGCTAACAGAACATTTATGCACTCGATCATCATACTTATAAAAGTTTCTTTGAGCCGAAGTATTTGTCGTGTATTTGGTTTGTCTGTTTTAAAGACACTTGTGTTTAATTTTTCCACATAGTCATGAGGTGGCTAGTGGATTTCTTTTTCTTTAATTCTAAGTCTGAGAATTAGGGTGCAATTTCTTTTCTCTAGGATCCCATTCTTCTCTTTCTTTTTTATTTTAGCAGTGCCTACTCTCCTGCTGCTGCCCTTTCCAAAGATCCCATCCCCATGCCCCCGAGTTCCAAATAATTACTCTTCAGCACTATAATGTATGTATCTGGTGTCTGGTGACTTTTAATAGTGTGGCCCTCCATTGAGATGACAATAGTTTCTCATTCTATTCTCATTTAGTCTTCTGTTCTTGGATTCCATTGTTCTGAGTCTCTCTCATTGGAAATATAATGGTTTTCCAAGTGTTCTTGCTATGTGTGGGAATTTGTAACAATGGGAATTGGGCAATTCCCAAAGAGGAATTTCTTACTCTGAAAAATGGATACCTTAATGGAAATTGCATGGTAAAAAGAATTTTTTCATTCCTAGGAGTTATTATGCCTGAATGTTACTCCTGGGATAAAATAATTAGAATCTTGTTTATATTAATTTCCATTATTTCTGACTAATTACTTTCCTATATAAGTGTTTGTGCCATACTATGTCTTGCAGATCATTGATTATATTAAATCTAACCAAATTTCACTCCCTTTGAAAATATACATTTTCTATCAAATGTATCCATTTACACATATAATTTTATATTAAAGACATTTGCAACACATTTAAGAAGGCCATTCTTTGCTCCCTTTCTCCACATGATGTGGTATGTCATCATATATCAATAGAATGGCTAGATAACCAAAACATTTTTTCAAAGACTCCCATAAAATCATCTGTACATAACAATGTCAACAAACAGTTTAAGAGGTGAATAATTTCTTTTTTATTCATCTGGAATTTCTTTATTTATTATAATTATTATAGAAATATTGAAAGGGTTTAATAATATTGAAGAGAGGAATGCATGACTCTGTGAACTTACCAATCACCAGGGAATGTACACATTGGTTAAATGGATATTGGTTTAATATTTATCATTGAATCAGATTTGTTTCAAAAAGTATTCGTGATGTCACAAAATGTAAAAAAATTTGCGACATCATTAACACTCATTAGGTATGTTTGAAAGACGGTCTGGGCAAGTTTTAAAAAAGATTCACAATTCAATTTACTCCTTGGATTTGTACATAGGTCCCTTCTAAGGAGTTAGGCCCCTTTATATTGTAAGGTCGTTTGTTTTCGTCTTCACTACCAGTTTGTGTATGTTCATGTATGAAAGATATCCATTGCTAAATTTTGATGAAGGGAAAGTGGGTGGTGTGAGTCATACAGAAAATTTTGGAACTACCTATGTCTCTAAAATTGTCCTTCTTTGTTTTCCTTCATTTTTGGGTTCTATAATCACTTGTGCATAGAATGGATGGCAATACATTCTCCTTGATGGACAAGGTCCATATAATTATGAACCATTTCTCTGCACGGTGATATCTTGTGAATAGTTGCCTCCTTCTTTGTCAGCTAATGGCCCTTACCAGTGACTTTTCTATCCTGTGTGGGAAGATACTTTCACAAGCTATAGGAGATATTTGAGTTTGGGAACTGTTTATCTTAGTTCTAGTGGTTTTTTTGCATGTGTGTATCTGTGGATTCTGCCTTTTTGTAAGAATGAATTTGATATATATATATGGACACATGCATCACAATCCTAGTGAGCTGGAGAATTACACAAAGATATCCAGAAAATCAGGAATGGTTTACTTGAAACAAAATCCAGAGCCTTCTAAACATTCAATAAACAATTGTGAAATCATGGGAAATTATCTCATCTGAATTATTAATTTGTGTACAATACTGTTTAAATTGACATTTTCTTTCAATCTAATATCCGTTTCAGTTCATATTTTTAAAATAAAGACCATTTCAACACCTTTAAAAAAACATTCATTGTTCATGTTCTCCACATGTTGTAGTATGGGATCACATATCAATAAAACTGACAGATAAACAAAAAAAGTTATTTAAGGATAGCCAGAAAAACACCTATATAGGTCAGTGTCAACAAATGGATTGAGAGGTAAATAGTTCCTTCTTTATTCTTCTGGTTTTCCTTAATTTATTATAATTATTATAGCGCTATTGAAAAAGTTTAATAATTATTGAAGAGATGAATACACAACACTGTGAAAATATGAAGGACCAGGGAATGTACAAATTGGATAAAAAGATATTGGTTTAAAATGTCTCAATAAAACAGATTTGTTTTAAAAATCGTGGGGATGTCAGCAAATGTTCACCCAAGTTGAGCCACAGATAGTTATTATGACTCTTGTTTCAGAAATGCTCTGACTAATTTTTGAAAATGAATCCCATTTCAAGTTTTTGCTGGAGATGGGACCATTGTAAGGTGTTATGCCCATTTCTTTTCAAAGGTCGTGATTTCTGCTCTAGACTTCAAAATTATGCATGTTCATGTATCATTGATATGCATCACTAAAACATATATTAAGAGAAAGAGGTTGGTGAGAGACAAATATGAAGCTTTGGCATTATCTTTCTCTAAAGTGGTCTTTCTTTTGTGTTTCTTCATTGTTGGAGGCTATAATCATGTGTGTGTAGAATGGAGGGCAGTAAACCCTAATGATGGATTAGGTACCTGTTTATTATGAGCAATTCCTCTCCCCCATGACATCTTGTTAACATTTGAGTCACTCTTTGTAACTTTGTGGACTGTACAAGTCCCCTTTTCTCTTCTGCGTGTTGGCAAGATCCTTCATAAGACATAGGACAAATTTGGAGGCTGAGAGCTATTTGTATTCTGACCTCTTGGGGTTCAATTTTGTATATGTGGATTCTCTTTCATTGTAAGAATGAGTTCCATTTTATTTCCAATACTTTATAAAAAATTACAATATGTCATACGAGCAGGTACTTATATATGGATACCTGCATCACAAACATTCTGCATTCGAGAACAGACAAATGATGTCCAGAGAATCAGGAATGATTTCCTTGAAACAATACACGGAGCCTTCAAAACAGTCAGCAAACAATCGTGAAATCATGGAAAAAGATCTCCTCAAAATTATCAATTTACCTACACTCCCTTTTAAACTTAACATATTCTTTCAATCTAATATCTCTTTCGGGTCATAATTTTAAAATAAGGACCTTCTCAACCACTTTAAAAAAAGCCATTCATTGTTCACTTTGTCCACATGATGTAGTATGGCATCACATACCAATAAAACTGATAGATAAACAAAAAAGGCTGTTCACGGAGAGCCAGAAAAACACCCATATATATCAGTGTCAACAAAGAGATTGAGAGATGAATAATTTCTTATTTTTCTCCGGGTTTTCTTTATTTATTATAATTATTACAGAGCTATTGAATATGTTTAATAATGATTGAAGAGATGAATGCACATTTTTGTGAATATACTAAGGACTAGGGAATGTACACATTGGATAAATAATACATTGGTTTAACATGTCTCCAAAGAAAAGATTTGGTTTAAAAATCATGGGGATGTCAGGAATTTTACAACTAAGTTGAGCCATGGATAATAGTTATTAGTCGTGTTTCAAAGATTCTCTGGCCAATTTTTGAAAATAAATCACAATTCATGTTTCTCCTAGAGATGTGTGTATGGGACAACTGTAAGCTGTTATGCACCTTTATTTTTTAAGGTTTTGATTTTTTTCACTAGACTTCAAGTTTATGGTATGTCCATGTATGATTGATATGCATCACTAAAAGAGGTGATGAGTCAAAGAGGAAACTTTGGAAATGTGGCAGAATATTTCTTACAGATCATGATAAAATATCATGGCATTGTTTCTACCAGCCAGTGGCCATACTTTATGTTTAAAATACATTTTCTTACCCTATCTTCAACTTATGTGGATTGTTGGCTGTATATGGTGTGTCTGTATTGAATACTTTTGTGTTTCGATTTTTTCCACATAGCCCTGAGTTGCCTAGTAGATTTTTTTTTTCACTTCTACTTTTCAACCAGCACTGCACCACAATGGAAAAGAGAATTAGAGCTTGGTTTCTTTATTCCAGGATTCCATTGTTCTCCTCTTTCTTTTCTATTTTTAGCAGTGCCTTCTCTCCTGCTGCTGTCTTTCCCAAACAGTCCATTCTCCATGCTGCCAATCACCAAATAATTAGTCTGCAGAATTATTTGTGCTGCACCCAGCTGAGGTCCCTGTTTTGGAGGAGCAGAAAGGAGACAAGCCAGGATAGTTGCTAGGAGCCGATTCGTGGCTATTTTTCCTGGTTCAGCAATGCCAGGATGACAATGATTTTAGTGTGCCAAACTCCACCCTTGGGAGTCCTTTTGGAATTCAGTTCAAAAATTCTATTTCATTTTACTTGAAAATTTATCCTTTGCCCTAAGTTGGGATGTATGTGGTGTCTGGTGAATTTTGATAATGTTGACTCTTCATTGAGATTTCACTACATACTCATTCTATACTAATTTCTTCCTCTGCCCTTAGATTTCATTGCTCTGAGGATAACTGGTTGGAAATACTATCGTCTTCCTAGTGATCTTGTTATGTGACCTAATTTAGGAAATTAGATGTGTTCAATTTCCAGAGAGGACCTTTTTTACTCAGAGAGAATGAATGCATCAATGGAAATTGCAAGGTAAAAAAAAATATTTCATTCCTAGAGATTATAATATCCACATTACCTATGAGGAATATAATAATTAAAATTTTGTTGTAATTTATTTTCATTACTTCAGACTATATTCCTTTATAAGTGTTTGTGCCATACTATCACTTTCTTATCATTATTATATTAAATATAACATAATCTTGCAATCTCTTTTAAAAGTGACATTCCCTTTCAATTTAATATACATTTCAGGTTTCATACTTTTAAAACAAAGACATTTTTAAAAGGTTTAAAAAATCCATTCATTGTTCACTTTTTCCACATGATGTGATATGAGATCATATATCAATAAAACTGATGGATAAACAAAAATATTTGCTCAAGGATGGCTAGAAGAACACCTATGCATGACAGTGTCAACAAAGCTATTGTGAGGTGAACAATTTCTTGTTTGTTCTTCTGGTATTTCTTTATTTAGAATTATAATTATAGCACTAATTAAAAAGATTAATAATGATTAAAGAGATGACTGCACACCACTTTGAATATACCAAGGACCAGGTAATATACACATTGGTTAAAAAGGATTTTGGCTAAATATGTCTCAATAAAACAGATCTGCTTGAAAATTCATATCAGGAATTGTACACTCAAGTGGATCCATGGAGAATAGTTATTAGTCGAGTTTCAGAAATGCTCTGGACAATTTAAAAAATGAATCACAATTCAAATTTCTGCAGGATATGGGACCATTTTATGGTGTTATGCCAATTATTTTCAAAGGTTGTGATTTCTGCTCTAGACTTTAAGTTTATGTATGTTCATGTATGTTTGATGTACATCAATGAAAATATATATTAAGAGAAAGAGGGTGGTGAGGGACAAGTATGAAGCTTTAGAATAACCTATTTCTCTAAAGTGGTCTTCCTTTTGTGTTTCTTCATTTTTGGAGGCTAAAATCACACATGCATAGAATGGAGGGTGTTACAATGTGCTTGATGGATTAGGTCCTTGACTTTTATGAACCATTCCTATCCCCCATTTTATCTTATAAAAATTTGAGTCATTCTTTGTCCCCTTGTGGACCCTACAAGTCCCTTATTCCTTTCTGGGTGTTGCCTGGGTCCTTTATAAGCCATAGGAGAAATTTGGAGCCTAGGAGCTATTGCACTCTGAGCTCCTGGGTTTTCATTTGTGTATATGTGGATTCTGTTTCTTTGTAAGAAGGACTTTGTATTTCCAATACTTTATAACAAATTACAATATGTCATAAGAGCAGGTATTTATGTATGGATACCTGCATCACAATCACTGTGCACACAGGAACATCCCAATGATGTTCAGATTATCAGGAATGTTTTCTTGAAACAAAATCCAGAGCCTTCTAAACATTCAGTAAACAATCATGAAATCATTGAAAAAAGATCTCTGAATTATAGTATTACCTACACTCCTTTTTAAAATTAACATTTTCTTTTAATCTTATATCCATTTCAGTTAATAATTTTAAAATGAAGACCTTTTCAACATCTTAAAAAAAACATTAATTGTTCACTTTGCGCACATGACGTAATATGGGACCACATATCTATAAAACTGATACATAAACAAAAAAAAGGTTTTCAAGGAAAGTCAGAAAAACACCTATGTATGTCAGTGTCAACAATTGGATTAAGAGGTGAATAATTTCTTCTTTATTCTTCTGGTATTTCTTTATTTATTATAATATTTAAAGAGCCTTGAAAAGTTTTAATAATGAGTGAAGATGTGAATGCACACCTCTGTGAATATCCCAAGGACCAGGGAATGTGCACATTGGATAAAAAATATATTGGTTTAATATGTCGCAAAAAAACAGATTGGTTTTTAAAATCTTGGGGATGCCAGGAATTGTAAACCCAAGTTGATCCATGGAAAATTGTTATTAGTTGTGTTTCAAAAATGCCACGGCCAATTTTAAAAATGAAACACACTTCAAGTTTCTGCTGGAGATGGGACCACTGTAAGGATTTAAGCCCCTTTATTTTCTAGGGTAGTGATTTCTGCTCTAGACTTCAAGTTTATGTATGCTTATGTATGAATGATATGCATCACTAAAAATATATATTAAGAGAAAGAGGGTGGTGTGAGACAAATATGAAGCTTTGGAATTACCTATTTCGCTAAAATTGTCTTCCTTTGTATTTTTTCATTGTTGGAGGCTACAATCACGGGTGCATTAAATGGAGGGTGGTACACTCTGCTTGATTGATTAGGTCCTTGAAATTATGAACCGTTCCTCTCCCCCATGATTTCTTGTAAACCTATGAGTCACTCTTTGTCACCTTGTGGGCTGAATGCTTCCCGTTATCTGTTCTGGATGTTGTCAAGGTCCTTCATAAGCCATAGGTGAAATTTGGAGTTTGGGAGGTATTTGTTGTCTGATTTCCTGGTTTTCATTTGACTATATGTGGATTCTCTTTCTTTCTTAGAATGAGTTTGATTTTATTTCCAATACTTTCTAAAAATTAACATATGTCATAAGGGCAGGTATTATTTATTATACCTGCATCAAAATCTCTCTGCAACTGAAAACAGCCCAATGATTTTCAGAAAATTGGCAATGGTTTCCTTGAAATGAAATCCAGAACCTTTGAAACATTCAGTAAACAACCGTGAAATCATGGAAAAAGATCTCCTCTGAATTATCTATTTACGTACACTCTATCTTAAAATTATCATTTTCTTTCAATCAATATCCATTTCTGTTCATTAATTTTTTTTTAAAAAAAGAGCTTTTCAACAGCTCGAAAAAAGCCATTCATTGTTCATTTGGTCCACATGATTTAGTAGTTGGTCACATAACAATAAAACTGATAGACAAACAAAAAAAGTTGTTCAAGGACAGCCAGAAAACCAGCTAGCCAGGTCAGTGTCAACAAGTGCATTGAGAGGTGAATAATTTCTTATTTTTTCTTCTGGTATTTCTTTTTTCATTATAATTATTATAGAGCTATTGAAAAGATTTAATAATGATTGAAGAGATGGATGCACCCCACTGTGAATATACCAAGAACCAGGGAATGTATAAAATGGATAAAAAAGTTATTCATTTAAGAGGTCTCAATAAAAGAGATTTGTTTTAATTATCATGGGGATGTCAGAAATTGTACAAACAAGTTGAACCATGCATAATAGTAAGTAGCCATGTTTCAGAAATGCTCAGGCCAATTTGTAAAAATGAATCACAATTCAAGTTTCTGCTGGAGATGTAGGAATGGGACAATTGTAAGGTGTTATGTCACTTTATTTTCTAAGGTTGTGATTTCTGCTCTAGAATTCAAGTTTATGTATGTTCATGTATGACTGATATGCATCACTAAAATATATATATTAAGAGAAAGAGGGTGGTGGAGACAAATATGAAGTTTGGAATTACCTATTTCTCTAAAGTGGTCCTCCTTTTGTGTTTCTTGATTGTTAGAGGCTATAATCACATGTTCATTGAATGGAGGGTGGTACACTCTGCTTAAGCAATTAGTTCCTTGAATTTTATGAACCATTCTTCTCCCTCATGATATCTTGTAAACATTTGAGTCACTCTTTGTCATCTTGTGGTCCCTACAAGTCCCTTTTTCTGTTCTGGGTGTTGGCAAGTTCCTTCATAATCCATAGGCGAAATTTGGAGGCTGGGAGTTATTTGTACCCTGAGATCCTTGGTTTTCATTTGTCTATATGTGGATTCTGTTTCTTTGTAAGAATGAGTTTGTTTTTATTTCCAATCCTTTCTAAGAAATTACAATATGTCATAAGAGCAGGTTTTTATATATGCATACCTGCATCACAATCTCTATGCACTCGAGAACAGGGCAATGATGTCCAGAAAATCAGGAATGCTTTCCTTGAAACAAAATCTGGAGCCTTCTCATAATTCAGTAAACAATGGTGAAATCATGGAAAAAGATCTCAGAATTATCGATTAACTTACACACCCTTTTAAAATTAACATTTTCTTTCAATTTAATATCCGTTTCAGTTCATAATTTTAAAAAAGACCATTTCTGGATACTTCTTATCATTCATTAAACAATTGTGAAATCATCGAAAAATATCTCCTCAGAATTTTCGATTTACCTACACTCCCTTTTCAAATTAATGTTTTCTTTCAATTTAATATATGTTTCAGTATGTAATTTTAAAAAAGAGCATTTCAACAGCTTTAAAAATGCCATTCATTTGTCACTTTGTCCACATGATGTAGTATGGGATCACATATCAATAAATTTAATAGATAACAAAAAAATTAGTTCTAGGACAGCCAGAAAAATCACCTATGTATGTCAGTGTGAAAAAATGGATTGACAGGTGAATAATTTCTTCTTTATTCTTCTGGTTTCTCTTTATTTATTATAATTATTTTAGAGCTATTGAAAAAGTTTAATCATGATTGAAGAGATGAATCCACACCACTGAATATACCAAATACCAGGGAATATACACATTGGATAAAAAAGACATTGATTTAATATCTCTCAATTTAAAAAATTGTTTTAAAATTCTTGGGGATGTCAGGAATTCTACACCCAAATTGAGCCATGGATAATTGTTATTAGTTGTGTTTCAGATATGCTCTGGCCAATTTTTAAAAATGAATAACAATTCAAATGTCTGCTGGAGATGTGGGTATGGGAACACTGTAAGGGGTTATGACCCTTTATTTTCTAAGGTGGTGATTTCTGATCTAGACTTCAAATTTATGTATGTTCATGTATGACTGATATGTATCACTGAAAATATATATTAAGAGAAAGAGGGTGGTGAGAGATAAATATGAAGCTTTGGAATTACCTATTTGCCTAAAATGGTCTTCCTTTGAGATATTTCCTTTTTGGAGGATATAATCATGCATGCATAGAATGGAAGCCTGTACACTACCCTTGATGGATTAGGTCTGTGTCTTTTATGAACCATTCCTCTCAACCATGATATCTTATAAACATTTGGGTCACTCATTTTCACCTTGTGCATCCTACAAGTCCCTTTTACTCTTTGAGGTTTGGCAAGCTCCTTATAAGCCATAGGATAAATTTGGAGGAGGGGTGTTATTTGTACTCTGAGTTCCTGGGTTTTCATTTTTCTATAGGTGGATTCAGTTTCTTTGTAAGAATGAGTTTGATTTTATTTCCAATAATTTCTAAAAAATTACCATATGTCATAAAAGCAGGAACTTATATATGGATACCTGCATCATAATCTCTCTGCACTTGAGAGCAGCTTAATTATGTCCAGAAAATCAGGAATGGTTTCCTTGAAACTAAATCTGGAGCCTTCTAATCATTCAGTAAACTATCGTGAAATAATGGAAAAAGATCTCCTCAGTATTATCGATTTACCTACACTACCTTTTAAAATTAACCATTTTTTAAATTTAATATCCATTTCAGTACATAATTTTTAAAAAGAACATTTCAACAGCTAAAAAAAAAGCCATTCATTGTTCACTTGGTCAACATGTTGTAATAAGGGATCACATATCAATAAAATTGAATGATAAACAAAAATGTTGTTCTAGGACAGTCAGAAAAACATCTATGTATGTCAGTGACAACAAATGGATTTAGAGGTGAATAATTTCTTATTTATTCTTCTGTTTTTTCTTTACTTATTATAATTATTTTAAAGCTATTGAAATAATTAATAATGATTGAAGAGATGAATGCACACCACTGTGAATTTACCATGGACCAGGGAATGTTCACACTGGATAAAAAAGATATTGGTTTAATATACCCCAATAAAAACAATTTGTTTTAAAATTCGTGAGGATGTCAGGAATTGTATTGAGCCATGGATAATAGTTATTAGTCTTGTTTCAGAAATGCTCTGACCAATTTTTAAAAATGAATCACAATTCAAATTTCTGCTGGAGACGTGGGTATAGGGCCACTGTAAGGGGTTATGGCTCTTTACTTTCTAATGTGGTTATTTCTACTCTAGACTTCAAGTTTACGTATATTCCTGTATGACTGATATGCATCACTAAAATATATATTAAGAGAAAGAGGGTGGTGAGAGACAAATATGAAGCTTTGGAATTACCTATTTCTCTGCAGTGGTCTTCCTTCTGTGTTTCTTCTTTTTTGGAGGCTATAATCATATGTACATAGAATGTAGGGTAGTACACACTGCTTGATGGATTAGATCCTTGAGTTTTATGAACCATTCCTCTCCCCCACAATACCTTGTAAACACTTGAGTCACTCATTTTCACCTTGTGGACACTACCTTTTCATTTTTCTCTTCTGGGTATTTGCAAGGTCCTTCATAAGCCATAGGGGAAATTTGGAGGCTGGGAGCTATTTGTACTCTGAGTTCTTGAATTTTAATTAGTTTATATTTGGATTCTGTTTCTTTGTGAGAATGGGTTTGATTTCATTTCCTATATTTTCTAAAATATTATACTTTGTCATAAGAGCTGGTATTTATATATCAAGAACAGCCCAATGATGTCCAGAAAATCAAGAATGGTTTCCTTGAAACAAAACTGAAGCCTTCTAAGATTCAGTTAACAATATTGAAATCTTGAAAGCGATCTCCTCAGAATTATCGATTTACCTACACTCCCTTTTAAAATTAACATTTTCTTTCAATCTAATATCCGTTTCAGTTAATAATTTTAAAATGAAGACCTTTTCAACATCTTTAAAAAATCCATTAATTGTCCTCTTTGCCCACATTATGTAGTAAGGGATCACATATCAATACAACTGAAAGATAGACAAAAAATTTGTTCAAGGAAACCAGGAAAACACCTATATATGTCAGTGTCAACAAATGGATTGAGAGGTGAATAATTTCTTCATTATTCTTCTGGTATTTCTTTATTTACTATAATTATTATTGAGCTTTGAAAAGGTTTAATAAAGATTGAAGCAATGAATGCAACCACTGTGAATATACCAAGGACCAGGGAATATACACATTTGATGAAAAAGATATGGGTTTAATATGTCTCAATAAAACAGATTTGTTTTTAAAATCGTGGTGATGTCAGGAATTGTACATGGATAATAGAGTCATGGATAATAGATATTGGTCATGTTTCAGAAATGCTCTGGCCAGTTTTAAAAAATGAATCACTATTCAAGTTTCTGCTGGAGATGAGACCACTGTAAAGTGTTATGCCCCTTTATTTTCTAAAGTCGTGGTTCTGCTCTAGACTTCAAGTTTATGTATGTTTATGTATGAATGATATACATCACTAAAATGTATATATTAAGAGAAAGAGGCTGATGAGAGGCAAACATGAAGCTTGGGAATTACCTGTTTCTCTAAAGTGGTGTTCCTTTTGTGTTTCTTCATTGTTGGAGGCCATAATCACGGGTGCATTAAATGGAGTGCTGTATATTCTGCTTCATGTACCAGGTCCTTATTGTTATGAACCATTACTCTCCCCCATGAAATCTTGTGAATAATTGACTCCCTTTTGTCAAATAATGGTGCTTAACAATCCCTTTTCTCTCCTTTGTGGGAAGAGAGTTTCACAAGCCATAGGTAAAATTTTGAGTTTGGGAGCTCTTTATTCTGAATTCCAGCGTTTTCTTTGTGTAGTTGTGGTTTCTGCTTTCTTTATGAGAATGAGTTTGTTTTTATTTCTAATTCTATGTAAAAAATTACAGTATGGCATAAGAACACTTATTTATATATGGATACCTACATCACAACCCCAGTTTACTGGCGAATGACACAAAGATATCCAGAGATTCAGGAATGGTTTTCTTGAAAGAAAACCTGGATCCTCCTTACCATTCAGTAAACAATCATGAAATCATGTAAAATGATTTCCTCTGAATTATCTATTAAAATGGTGATTATGAAAAAATGCAGGAATCAGTGAGAAGTATTTGGTTTCCTTCTAATATATTTATCCAATTTTTGTTATTTAACCTTAATTCATTAAGTATTAGGAAGAAAATCTGTCCCAAAAATTTAGGTGAAAAAGGCATTCCACACAAACTCATATCACTGAAGCCTCTTAATTTTAAAGAATTTACTATTTTAAAAGGGCTAAAAAGTTTCATTTTCAATTAGCATTGAGAGAGTGAGGAAAAATTCTTTCTCTCTAAGTGAAGATTTATTAGTAGATGATAATAGATATTTAACCATTCTTGAAAATTGTATTTTTCCTGAGTACTGTAAAATTAATTTTGTTTTTTAGATGCAACAAATTTGCATATGATAGAGTAGCATCCTAATCTGAGTTAAATCTAATTTTCACCTCCAAACTGCCATATTCTTGTTTCAGTAAAAACATATTTTTTTACAGAATCTGTAAGCTAACATAACATTTATGCACTCAATCTGCATACTCATAGCATTTTCCTCCAGCATCAAATGACACCGTGGTGGAATATTTCTTACATCATGATAAAATACCATGATATTATTTCCCCATAGCCACAGATCATACCATATGTTCAAAACTATTTTTCAAACTCTACCTTCAACATGTCTGGAAAGTTGTGGGTATTTGGTTTCTCTGTTTTAAAGACTCTGGTGTTTTAAATTTTTCCACATAGTACTGAGTTGGCTAGTGGATTTTTCTTTCGTTTTCAATCTAATTTTAAGAATTGGAGTGCAGTTTCTTTTCTCCAGCAGTCCTTTCTTCTCCTTCTTTTCTATTTTTAGAAGTGCCTTTTATCCTGAGGCTGTCTTTTCCAAAGATCACATCCTCCATGCCACTGAATTCCAAATAATTAGTCTGCAGAACTAAAATTTGATGTATCTGGTGTCTTGTGACTTTTGATAATGTTGACCCTCCATTGAGATGACAATAGTTACTCATTCTTTTCACATTTCTTGGTCTGCCCTTGGATTCCATTGCTCTGAGAATCTAGCATTGGAAATATGATGGTTTTCCTAGTGATCTTGTTATGTATGGGAATTAGTGCCAATGGGATATCAGCAATTCCCAAAGAAGAATATTTTACTCAGAAACAATGAATGCCTTAATGGAAATTGCATGATTAAAAAAAATTATTTCATGCCTTGAGACTTGAGACATGGATGGCAGCACATTCTTCTTGATGGGCCAGGTCCTTATTTTTATTAACCATTCCTCTCCCCCATGATATCTTGGGAATAGTTGACTCCCTCTTTGTCAACTAATGGACCTTACCAGTGACTTATCTCTCCTGTGTTGGAAGAGACTTTCCACAAGCCATAGGAGAAATTTTTAGTTTGGTTACTGTTTAATCTGAGTCCCTGCATTATGTTTGTGTATATGTGGATTCTACTTTCTTCGTAAGAATGAGTTTGATATTATTTCCAATTCTTTCTAAAAAATTACAATATGGCATAAGAACACACACATATATAGAGAGAGATACCTACATCACAATCCCACTGCACTGGAAAATGACACAAAGATCTCAAGAAAATCAGGAAAGGCTTTCTTGAAAACCTTCATGACACACAATCATGAAGTCATGTAAAATGATTTCTTCTCAATTATCAATATAAAATTGTGATTATTTAAAAATGGAGGAATCACTGAGAAGAATTTGATTTCCTCCTATTATTTTTCTGCAAGTTAAAGTTGTTTAACACTATGTCATCAGCAAGTTCGAAGAAAATCTGTTACAAAAAATTATTTGAAAAAGGCATTACACACAAACTCATATCACTGAAGCATCTTAAATTTAAAGAATTTACTATTAAAAAGTGCTAAAATGTTTCATTTCCAATTTGCATTGAAACGCCATGTGGAAAAATTCTTTCTCTCTAATAAATGTTTATCAGTAGATGATCATAGAAATTTGACCATTTTTTAAAATTGTACTTTATCGAGTGCTTTACTTTTTTTTTCTTTTTTAAATACACTGTTGGAGAAGATGCTGAGAGCCAGAGCATAAAGGGTTAAGCATTTAAAAAGCATGCTTGCTGGCAGAGAAACATTAGTAAATGTCTCCAAGGACACTGCATGCTGCAGATATCATTGGGAGGAGGCAGAGCAGAGTGAACTCACCACACAGATGTTATTGTCTGAATTCTCCAGAAAGATTGTCTGGGAACTCACAAACAGGTAGTCTTCTCACACACCAAGCTGAAAACATTAAACACTGCTGTAAGCTGTAAGCTGAATAAAAGAGAGGGTCACACTAACCTCGGGGCTATTTTGCCTGACTGAGCTGCATCCCTCTGCTTCAAATACATCAACTTGTCTGACTCTTCCTTTGCGCCTCACACTGATAAGAACATATTGGTGCCCAACGTGGGGCTCGGGGAGAATTGGGAATTGGATTGACCAAACGGAGGTTTAAGTGCTGTGTGGGGTATGCAAGCCGTTTTGGCAGAAGCAGAGTTCATGGGTAATTCCCTGTCACAGATTTATGACTATGTGGGAATTTTAAACTCTCTTCTTCATAGTTCAGGGCTGAGGACTAAAGAACATGTCATACGGGACCTGTTATGTTTAATACAGTGGCATTGTTATTGGTTTTCTCCTTCAAAATGAAATCAATTAAATCCTAAAATTTGGCAGGATGTGGGGAAGGCTCTTAGACAAGCTCATCAGCATGGAGAAATTGTCTCTGCTGATGTGTGGGCTGCTTATCAGCAAATTACTCTGGCTGTATGACCTTTCCAGAGTAAGGAAGATTTGCCACAGGATTCCGGTCCCCTTAAAGTTGAAGGGTCTACCTCTCCAATCCCTGTGGATTCTCTGGAGCATTCCTCTCAGGAGTTAATTTCTGAGGAGGTTGAGGAATGGCCTATGCCACTGCCTCCTGAGCCACCAAGGCTGGCAGATGTAGTCAACAAGACAGTAACTCAATCTGATCTTAAAGAAATGCTTATTCTAATATTGGCTTTTGATAATGCTGACAGTGAGTGTACAAAGGCTTTATGTCCGATAAAGGCAAATGGAAGTACTTTACAGATTATATAAAAATATGCCAAAACATTGGGCCTAATACCTATAATATGAACCTACTTGCAGCTGCTCTAAAGGAGCATAGTCCTATGATTAATAATTTAAATTGCTTTAAATGTGGGAAACCAGGCCATATGAAAAAAGATTGCTGAGCCAAAACTAGTGTAAGAGCTCCATTTAGAGGCAATAATAATTCAACACCAACTTGTGTGTGTCCGAAATGCCAAAAAGGATACACTGGGCCAAGGAATGCATTCTAAATATCATAAAAATGGCAGTCTCATTAATAAGTCAGGAAACTTCCAAGCAGGCCTTGCTCAGGGCCCTCAGACAAACAATATGAGCACATTTCCCAGCCTTGCTCAAATCTACCCAGTCAGCAACAGAGCAGTTCACTCTGGCCTGTAACAGAACGTAAGACAGTTACCAAAAGCAGTACAGCTGTCGATCTCCCCTCAGCTGAAACTAATTTTATTACCTCTTCACTGGGTATACAAAAAATAAGAACAGGAATAAAGGGCCTATCCCAGAAATCTGAACTTCAAGCTTAAATGTACTCCTAAAGAGTAGTAATCCAAAATATACATGTTAAATATCTGTATAAACTGCTAAATTAGAGCTTGACTGTATTTATGCTGTTTAAGTTGTCCTAGCTGGTTGCTAATTATGAACAAAAGTGTTTCAAAGAACAAGCTTATACATTACAGGTAACACAGATTCCAGAAAAAATCTTAAAAACAGTAAAATCAAAGATGTGAAATGATGGAGGGCTTGAAGACAGCCATACCAAAGGAGTAAAAATTATGGGTAAAATTAGTAAACTTTATGTTTCTGTTAGTGTGTCATAATTCTTTTTGTATTTGTCTGTTTGTTCAGTGTCAATGTATATTTTAATACCTCTGGATGGTAATATTAAATTGATAAAGAAAGATTATTATAAGAGCTCTATTCAAATGGCCAAAGATTAAATTATATTAATAAATAAATATGGATATTAGTTTAAAATGATAAAAATAGTTATACTCAAATTAAATCATTATTCTAACATGTTTGTTTAATGTTGATGGTAATTATATGTTGTCAGAAGATTGTCTGGAAATAGTTTCCACAATCATTGTAGTAACTTAAGTATGGAAGGTATATAGAATGTGCTTTTATTATTAAAGAAAAGAAAGTAATTTTATCCTAATATAAAATAACTAGTTATTAAAAGAAATTAAAATGTGGGACAAAACCTGAATAAATATAAAAGTGCAAAAGGCTTGTAAAAAAAAAAAGGAATTTTTGTGGTTAAAGCTAAGTAAAATTTAAGCAGTCTATCTATAAAAATTTAAAAGCTTTAATGTCAAACAATGTAATAATATAAAGTTAAGGTTTTATTCTTTCTCAAAGTTTCTCAAGTCAGTAGTCTGTTTTAGTAAAGGTTTATAAAGTTTTTCTCCTAAATAATCAGTATGCAATAAAGAACGTCTGTTTTATCAAAATAGCTTCTTGTACTTTAACCTTATTGTTTCCATGAAGAAACAGGTCTTATCACTTTTAAAAAAAGAACTCAATGTTCGAACCTGCTTTCTCAAAGTCAAATCCTGAAAGATAGCTTTTATTTCAAAATGTCCCATATAAGTTAGTCTTTTACCTAAAAAACAGGTAAAATACTAAAATAGTTAAGTTCATGTGGTATAAGTTGGATGAAGTATTTAAAATTGTATAATTAAAAGAAATTTTCTAATTTTACAATTAAAGTTATATGAATAAAAAGATCATATGAATACTTTAAAAGTGTGTAAAATTCCTGAAAATATAATAATGTTTCAATATAATATGAAATAAAATATAATGTTATTAATCATAATTTTTAGTTATAACTACAAGAAGAAAGCAGTCATTAGAGGCTGTCGGAGTAGTGCATAACAATAAATTATAATAAAATAAATAACACCAGTGCAGCATGCAGTGGTCCCAAATATTGCTAGTTTGTTGCAAAAAATTAATATGAAGTTTTGTCAATATCACTTTGTTTTAAAACTTGCTAAAGCTTTCTTTAATATTTTCTCAAGTCAAGCCAGCCCACATACCCCTTCCTGTAAAACAGCCAACAATAAATCAAGTTTATATTCAACTGTAAACAACAGCCCCAATTCTAATTATAATGTTAACAACAAAAACAATGCAAGCATTAAAATTACAAGTTAATCTATTACCTCACAGCCCAAATAGGAAATACTAATTTGTTTTTACCTATGCCTCAAACTACACAAAATAAAAAAGAAATTGAGGTTATTCTAATCATGCTACTAAAACTCTTAAACACTTAAGAAATAAAAGTTTATTCATTGGATGTCTGTTGTTGTACAATCTACTGTAGTTATGAATTATGTATAATATACTTAAATACTAATCAAAACTTCAGTACAATACATTGCATATATAAATAATTTAATAACTTGTATGTTACACATAAAGGTGTTTTATATAGTATATATATATATAAATCTCTTGTTTTGAATTTGAACAGTCCTGAAACTGAATGTATTCAGAAAAAATTTGATAAGTATTGTTCAGACCTAAAGTAAAACATCATGCAGAAAACTTTGTTAACCTACAAACCCATGCCTTGCTAGTTAACACTTTTCACATTTCAGGAAAAATATTGGAAATTAAAATAGCAAGCACATCAAGGAACAAATTAAAAATTTTGTAACAAATTTAAAAAGATAAAATGCACTTCTACAGGTGTTGTATTCCTCCCTGGGGGAGCTGGCCATTCTCCCAGGGACTGATGAATAAACCTTAAAATGTACTGCTCAAGGAGTGCTGTGTTCCTTCTTGAGGAGGCCGGCCTCTTCCTTGGGAATTAGCAGAATACTCACAAGTTGGCATCTATAGTATCAAATTCATTAATTCTAAACACAGTCAACCAAAACTCTAGTATCAGTTGCTACTTCAACAACTCAACACTTCCCAGCTAAAAGCTAAATATTGGTAAGTATATATGTGTAAAACTGCTCTATTTATCTGTCATTCTGTAACTTTGTTCAATATTAACTTAATATTTTAATTAATTATGTTATTTATGTTTCTCACTCTAATTGTCAGTATAAGCTTATTAAACTAAATATACATATTAACATTTATCTTGTATCTAAGACTGTAGCCAAAAATAAACCAAATATATCAGTGTGTCCCCTGATTTAGTAAGCATGTAAATGTATGTACACTCATCATAAAAAATTAACAGTTAAACCTCTATTTATAAATGCTACAAAAACAAAAAAGGGGGAAATGGTGATGTGCGAGAACAATTATATCAAACATTATTTAGAATCATATATACAACAGCAGTAGAGCATTTCTGGCAAAAATTAGGCAAAAATACAGAAACAAATATTAGACAACTAGTTTATTAAAAGCATAAAAATAATAATAAATGGGAAAAGGCAGAAGTTAAGTTAGGATATATGGTCGAAGTTTTGCTTTTATCATTACATATAAAGGAGACCAGCTTTGGGTCCTGTCCAAACATCTGAAACATAACCATAAACAAGCCAAATAAGCTGACACAAGAAGCAAAAAAGATGGTAACTTCTAAAAGTCAGAATGTCACTGTAACACAGTTATTCTTTGCTATGCTTACCTTGACAACCACAGCAGTAAGTAGTGCACCTTCATATAATTTTACATATTGGGCTTACATTACTAATTCATCTCTTTTAAAATTGTTCACTTGGGGGGACAAATCCTACCCTGTTTATATTAATCAGTCTTTTCATTTTCCTGGGCCTGTTGATTCTTGCCTTCCTCTAAAACCTGAGGAGGAAGGGAAATTTATTGAAAATTTAACCTTGCCTTTTCTTGAATGACCTATCTGCATAGAATCCATCAAACCATGTATACAGTCCCAAATCATAGTGCAAAGTAATAAATGGCATACATGCCATATTTCATATGAGGTTGTGCTCTTAATAATTCCTATAGAATTGTAAAGAATAGGGGCCTTATAGGGATACCAAAACCTAATGTAAACACAGCCATAAGTTGAAAAATTAGTAATTCAACAAAAACAACTACTGAAATCTATTATTATTTTTAGAATATGGGGGACATCATAAGTATAAATATGTCACTAAATTGGACTCACCAGGGAAGATTTATCCCACAACTATGGAACACTAAACTTAACAAAGCAGTTCTAATGGGAAGATGACATTGTGGAATATGGCTTCCAGGTCACATGAATCATTGCTGGCAGTCTTCCCCTGAGAGCCAAATCCTTTGGCACTTTCTAAATCATTATTTGAAAAAAATCAGATGTTTAATTGGATTAATTATAGCTGCTATGTTAGGGCTTATAGGTATTATTACCACTGCTGCTGTAGCAGGAACTGCCCTACATGAGAATATCCAATCACAACACTATGTTAAAAATTGGCATCATAATGCTAGTGAGCTATGGCATAGTCAATCATATATAAATGAGCAAATTAATAATAGGCTTAATAACTTAGAGATGGCTGTTACACAAATGGGAAATCAGGTATATAATCTAAATTTAAAACAAGATTTGAAGTGTGATAGAAATGAAAGTGCTTTTGTACCACTCCTCTCCCATACAATGATTCCCATTATGAGTGGGAAAAAAATAAAATTTATTTAATAGGTCACCACACAAATTTATCTATAGGAATTACAGATTTGCAAAGGAAAATTTTAAGCATGTCTCAGAATCAACTTATTATGCTTCCAGGTAGTGAATTTTGGCAATCAGTGACAGATCAATTGAATAAAATAAACCCCTTACATTGGGGAAATCAACCTCTGTACTTGCTAACTTCGGTGTGGTGATCATTGGTGCTCTGCTACTCTTAACTGTATTAGGAGACATTCGCAAAGCCCTGCTGTCCCGCATTAATAGGGCTGAAAGAACAGCCACGCCAATAACTTGATTCTGCTTAAAACCCTTGACTCTCGAACCCCTGTCCATGACAGCTTGGCTGGTGGCCAGAGATGAGTAAGACCTTCAGAGGAGGGTAACCTAAGACAGGAACAGTGACCCTGAACAAAAAAAAAAACAAAAAAGGGGGAATTGTTGGAGAAGATGCTGAGAGCCAGAACATAAAGGGTTAAGCATTTAAAAGGCATACTTGCTGACAGAGAAACATTAGTAAATGTCTCCAAGGACACTGCATGCTGCAGATATCAGTGGGAGGAGGCAGAGTGGGTGAACTCACAACACAGATGTTATTGTCTGAATTCTCAAGAAAAATTGTCTGGGAACTCACAAAGAGGTAGTGCTCTCATGCACCAAGCTGAAAACATTAAACACTGCTGTAAGCTGTAAGCTGAATAAAAGAGATGGTCACAGTAACCTCAGGGCTGTTTTGCCTGACTGAGCTGCAGCGCTCTGCTTCAAATACATCAACTTGTCTGACTCTTCCTTTGCACCTCGCACTGATAACAACAATGCACCAAATTTGGATATGAGAGACTATCATCCTAATCTGAGTTATATCTAGTTTTCATCTCCAAACTGCCCCATTTATGTTTCTGTAAATGCACATTTTTTAAGAGCATCTGCAATCTAACATCTGCACTCGACCATCATACTCATAAAACCTTCTTCAAGCATCATATGACATCTTGGTGGAATATTTCTTACATTCTTATAAAAAAACATGACATTATTCCCCCCTAGCCACAGAGATACCATATATTCAAAACTATTTTCCAAACCCTGCCTTCAACATGTCTGGAAAGTTGTGTGTATGTGGTGTGTCTGTTTTAAATACTCTTGTGTTTTAATTTTTCCACATACTCCTGAATTGGCTAGTGGATTTTTTTTCCTTTTAATCCTAATTTTGAGAAGTAGGGTGCAATTTCTTTTCCCCATGATTCCATTCTTCACTTTCTTTTCTATATTTAGCAGTGCCTACTCTCCTGCTGCTTCCTTTTCCAAGAATCACATCTTCCATTCCCCCAAGTTCCAAATAATTGCTCTGCAGCAGTAAAATGGATGTATCTGGTGTCTGGTGAATTTTGATAATGTTGGCCCTCCATTGAGATGACAATAGCTTCTCATTCTATTTTCATTTATTCCTCTGGCCTTGGATTCCATTGCTCTGAGAATCTCGCATTGGAAATATGATGGTTTTCCTAGTGATCTTGTTATGTGTGGGAATTTGTGCCAATGGGATAAGAGGAATTCCCAAAGAGGAATTTCTTACTCAGAAAGAATGAATGTCTTAATGGAAATTGCATGATAAAAAAAAATTATTTCATGTCTTGAGAGATTATTATGTCCTATGTTCTACCTATAACATAATAATAAGAATTTTGTTTTAATTTATTTCCATTATATTAGCAGAATTATTTTCAATTATAAGTTTTATGCCTTACACTCTCTTTCTTATCACTGACTAAATTAATCTCACCAATTTTCACTCCCTTTTATAATTTACATATTCTGTCAAACTTATATCCATTTCAGTATATAATTTTATATTAAAGACGTTTCCAACACGTTTAAGCAGAACTTACATTGCTCCCTTTCTCCGTATAGAGTGATACATGACCATATCTCAACAGAATGAGTAAATAACCAAAAATTTTTTAAGGAATCCAAGGAAAACATTTCTACATGGCAGTGTCAACAAAGGTTTTGACAGGTGAATAATTTCTTTTTGTTCATCTCGATTTTCATTCTTTAATAAGTTATTATAAAAAATATTGTTAGCATTTAATAATGATTGAAGAGGGCAATGCATGCCTCTGTGAATATATCAATCACCAGGGAATGTACACATTGGAGAAATAGGGTAATGTTTTAATATTAATCATTGATATAGATTTGTTTTAAAATATTGCTGATATCAGAAAAAGAACACAAAAATTGGGCATCATTCATACTTATTAGTCCTTTTTGAAAGACGGTCTGGTGAAGTTTAAAAAATGATTCTCAATTCAATATCACCTTTGAGAAGTGTGCATAAGTGCACTGTAAGGAGTTATGTCCCTTCATTTTGTAAAGGCATGTGTTTTGCTCTTCACTACAAGTTTTTGTATGTTCATGTATGAACATATCCGACGCTAAAAAAATTGATGAATGGAAAGAGGGTGGTGTGACTCAAACAGGAAATTTTGGCATTACCTATTTCCCTAAAGGGATCCTTTTTTTGTTGTTGTTTTTCTTCATTGTTGGATTCTATAATCACGTGTGCATAGAATGGAGGGCTGTAAATTCTGCTTGATGGACAAGGTCTTTAGTTTTATGGAGCATTCCTTTCCCCCATGATAACTTGTGAATAGTTGATGCCCTCTTTTTCAACTAATGGTCCTTACCAATTCCTTTTCTCTCTTGTGGGGTAAGAGACTTTCACAAACCATAGGAGAAATTCTGAGTTTGGGAGCTGTTTGTTCTGAGTTCCAGCGATTGTTTTGTGTATCTGTGGATTCTGCTTTCTTTGAAAAAATGAATTTGATTTTATTTCAATTCTTTCTATAAATTACAATATGGCATAAGAAGACTTATATGTATATATATGGATACATGCATCAGGATCCAGGTGCACTGGAGTATGACAAAAAGATATCCAGAAAATCAGGAATGGATTTCTAGAAACAAAACCTGGATCCTCCGAACCATTCAGAAAACAATCATGAAGTCATGTAAAATGATTTCATCTGAATTATCGAATTAAATTTGTGATTATTAAAAAAAAAATGGAAGAATCGCTGAGAAGAATTTGGTTTCACCCGATTATTTGTCTCCAAATTAGAGTAGTTTAACATTGTTTCGTCAAAAATTAAAAGGAAAATCGGTTCCAAAAATTTATTTGATAAAGTCATTCCAAACAAACTGTTATCACTGAAGCCTCTTTATTTTAAAGAATGTACTATTTAAAATGGCTAAAATATTTCATATCCAATTAGCTTTGACTCGGTGTGTGGAAAAATTCTTTTAAGTAAGATTTATTAGTTCATGATAATAGATATTTAACCATTCCTTTAAAATTGTATTTTACCGAGAACTGTAATTTTTTTTTCTTTTTTAAATACACCATATTTGGATATGAGAGACTATCACCCTAATCTGAGTTATATCTAGTTTTCACTTCCACAATGCCCATTTTTTGTTTGTGTGTGTACACATTTTCAGCAGAATCCTTAAACTAACAAAATATTTACGCACTCGATCATCATACTCACTAAACTTCCTTTGAATATCACATGACACCGTGGTGGAATATTTCTTATATCATGAGAAAAATATCATGACATTATAGCCCCCTAACCACAGATTATACCATATGTTCAAAACAAGATGTGGTGGGAGGTGTGGGAGGTGGGCAACATGAGAATCCGAGTGGGTTCCGTATAATATTTTAGGTAATCTAAGCACCTCTTAAAATATATGTATATATATATATAAAAAATAACATTTTTGTAAGCAAATACACATATATGCATATATATTTATATATCATTTTACAAATGTTAAAAAAAAAAAAAAAAAAAGTCGTGTGTATGTAAGGTATCTGTTTTAGACACAATTGTGTTTTATTTTTTTCACATAGTCCTGTGTTGGCTAGTGTTTTTTTCCTTTGAATTCTAATTTTGAGAATTACAGTGCAATTTCTTTTCTCCAGGATTCCATTCTTCTCTTTTTTTTCTATTTTCAGCTGTGACTCTTAAAGGACAACATCCTCCATGACCCCGTGTTCCTAATAATTACTCTGCAGCTATAAAATGGATGTATCTGTTGTCTGGGGAATTTTTATAATGTTTGCCCTCCATTGAGATGATAACAGTTTCTCATTCTATTCTCAGTTAGTTCTCTGTCCTTGCATTCCATTGCTCTGAGAATCTCTCATTGGAAATACGATGCCTTTCCTTGTGATGTTGTTATTTGTGGCAATTTGTGCCAATGGGATATGGGCAATTCCAAATAGGAATTTTTTATTCAGAAAGATGAATGCCTTAATGGAAATTGCATGGATAAAAATTATTTCATTCCTGCAGAGATTATTATGTCTGAATGTTCTACTTATAATATAATAATTAGAATTTAGTTTAATTTCTTTCCATTACATCAGATGAATTATTTCCCTTTGTAAGTGTTTGTGCCATACTATCTCTTTCTTAACATTGAATATAGTAAATCTAACCAAATTTCATTCCCTTTTAAAATTTCAATTTTCTGTCAAACATATATCCATTTCCATATGTAATTTTGCATTAAAGACATTTGCAACACGTTTAGAAAGGCCATTGCTGCCTTTCTTCACATGTTGTTGTATGTGATCATATATCAATGGAATGGATAGATAACCAAAAAAAATTTTTTAAGGACACCCAGAAAAACACCTATATATGGCAGTGTCAACAGAGCTTTTGAGAGGTGAATAATTTCTTTGTTGTTCATCTAGATTTTCTTTCTTCATTATAGTTATTATAGAAATAATGAATGGGTTTAATATTGAATAGAGGAATGCACGCCTCTGTAAATATACCGATCACCATGGAATGTACACATTGGGTAAATAGGATATTGGTTTAATATTTATCATTGATTCAGATTTGTGTCAAAAAGTATTCATGATGTCAGAATATGTAAACAAAATTTGCAGCATCATTAATACTCATTAAGCATGTTTGAAAGACAGACTGGCCAAGTATTAAAAAATGACTCACAATTCAATTTCCTATTTGAGATTTGTGCATAGGTGCCCTCTAAGGAGTTATGCCCCTTTATATTGTGAGGTCATTTGTTTTCCTCTTCACTACCTCTTTGTGTATGCTCATTTATGAAGGATATCAATCGCTAAATTTTGATGAAGGGAAAGAGGGTTGTGTGAGTCAAACATAAAATTTTGGAATTACCTATTTCTCTAAAATCAACCTTTTTTTTTTCTTTTTCCTCATTGTTGTAGTCTATAATCACCTGTGCATAGACTGGATGGCAGTACATTCTCCTTGATAGAGTAGGTCAATATTTTTATGAACCATTTCTCTCCACCATGATATCTTGTGAATAGTTAACTCCCTCTTTGTCAGATTATGGACCTTTGCAGTGACTTTTCTATCCTGTGTGGGAAGAGGCTTTTCACAAGCTATAGGAGAAATTTGAGTTTGGGAGCTGTTTATTCTGAGTTCTAGTGGTTTTTTTTTTTTTTTTTTTTTTTGGTTTGTTTGTTTGTTTTTTTGTGTGTGTGTATCTGTGGATTCAACTTTTTTTGAAAGAATGAGTTCGATTTTATATCCAAATATTTCTAAAAAATTACAATAGCATAAGAACATTTATATATATGGATACCTATACCACAATCCCACGTCCCTGGAGAATGACTCAAAATTCCAGAAAATCAGGAAATACTTTATTGAAATGAATCCTGGAGCCTCTTAACCAGTCAGTTAATAATCATGAAGTCATGTAAAATGATTTCCTCTGAATTATCGATTTAAATTTCTGATTATTAAAAATGGAGAATCACTGAGAAGAATTTAGTTTCCTACTATTATTTTTTTCCAAGTTGGGGAAGTTTAATATTATTACATCAACAATTAGGAAGATAATCGGTTCCAAAAATTTATTTGAAAAAGGCATTCCTCACAAACTCATATCACTGAAGCCTTTTAATTTTAAAGAATTTAGAATTTAAAAGGGCTAAATAGTTTCATTTCCGATTAGTATTGAAACAGTGCGTGGAAAAATTCTTTCTTTCTAAGTAAAGATTTATTAGTAGATGATAATAGATATTTAGCCATTGTTTTAAAATTGTATTTTCTGAGTACTTTAATTTTTTTCATTTATAATCCCACCAAATTTGGATATTAGTGACTATCATCTTAATATGAGTTATATCTAGTTTTCACCTCCAACCTGCTCCATTCTTATTTCTGTAAAATCATATTTTTTAACAGAATCTGTAAACTAACATAACATTTATGCACTCAGTCTGCATATTAGTAGCACTTTCCTCCTGCATCACATGACACCATAGTGGAATATTTCTTACATCATGACAAAATATCATTACATTATTTCCACCTAGCCACATTCCATACCATATGTTCAAAATTGTTTTTCAAGCCCTGCTTTCAATATTTCTGGAAAGTTGTGTGTATTTGGTGTGTCTGTTTTAAAGACTAATGTGTTTTAAATTTTTCAAAATAGTCCTGAGTTGGGTAGTGGATCTTCTTTTCCTTTTCATTCTTATTTTGAGAAATACAGTGCAGGTTTTTTACTCCAGGATTCCTTTCTTCTCTTTCTTTTCTATTTTTTGCACTGCCTATTCTCCTGAGGCTGTCTTTTCCAAAGATCCCATCCTCCATGCCCCTGAGTTCCAAATAATTGCTCTGCAGCACTATAATTTAATATATCTGTTGTCTGGTCACTTTTGATAATGGTGGCCCTCCATTGAGATGACAATACTTTCTCATTCTTTTCTCATTTATTGCTCTGCCCTTGTATTCCTTTGCTCTGAGTTTCTGTGGTTGGAAATATGATGGTTTTCCTAGTGATCCTGTTATGTGTGGGAATTTGTGACAGTGGGATATGGGCAATTCCCAAAGAGGGATATTTTTCTCAGAAAGTATGAATGCCTTAATAGAAATTGCGTAATAAAAAAAGTTACTTCATGAGTAGAAGATATTATTCCAGAAAGTTACCCTGGAATGGAATAAATAGAATTTTGTTTATATTAATTACCATTATATCAAACTAATTATTTTTATTTCCTTTATAAGTGTTTGTGAAATACTATCTCTTTCATATCATTGATTATATTAAATTTAACCAAATCTCAGTCCCTTTAAAAATTTGCATATTCTCTGAAACACATACATTTCAGTGTATAATTTTATATTACAGACATTTACTACACGTTTAAGAAGGTCATTCATTGCTACCTTTCTCCACATGATGTGGTATGTGAGCATATATCAATGGAATAGATAGGTAACACAAAAATTTTTTTCAATGACACCCAGAAACCATCTCTACATGGCAGTGTCAACAAAGGGTTTGAGAGGTGAATAATTTCTTCTTTGATCATTGGATTTTCTTTCTTTATTATAATTATTATAGAAATATTGAATGGGTTTAATATTGAAGAGTGGAATGCACTCCTCTGTGAATATACCAATCACCATGTAATGTACACATTGGGTAAATAGGACATTGGTTTAATATTTATCTTTGAAAGAGATTTGTTTCAAAAAATTTTCGTGATGTCAGAAAATGTAAACAAAACGTGTGGCATCATTCATACTTATTAGGCATGTTTGAAAGACGGTCTGGGCAAGTTTTGAAAAATGATTCACAATTCCAGTTCCTCCTTGAGATGTGTGCTTAGGTTCCCTGTATAGAATTATGCCTCTACATATTGAAAGGTCGTGTATTTTCCTATTCATTGCAAGTTTCTGTATGTTCACGTAAGAATGATATCCATCACTAAAAAATTGATGAATGGATAGAGGGTGGTGTGAGTCAAACAGGAAATTTTTCAATTACCTATTCCTATAAAGTGATCCTTTTATTGTTTTTCTTCATTGTTGGATTATATAATCACATGTTCATATTATGGAAGGCAATACCGTCTGTTTGATAGACTAGGACTTGATTTTTCTAAACCATTCCTCTCTCCATGATATCTTGTGAATAGTTGACTCCCTCTTTGTCTACTTATGGCCCTTACCAATCCTTTATCTCTCCTGGGTGGGAAGAGATTTCCATAAGACATAGAAGAAATATTGAGTTTTGGAGGTGTTTATTCTGAGTTCCATTTTTGTGTGTCTGTATCTGTAGATTCTGCTTTCTTTGTAAGAATGAATTGTATCTTATTTCACTTCATTGTAAAAATTTACAATATGGCATAAGAACACTTATATATATTTATGGATACATGCATCACAATCCCAGTACACTGGAGAATGACACAAAGTTATCCAAAATCAGGAATGGTTTTCTTGAAACAAAACCTAGAGCCTCCTAACCATTCAGAAAAAATCATGAAGTCATATAAATGATTTCCTCTGAATTATCAATTTAAATTTGTGATTATTAAAAAATAGAGGAATCACTGAGAAGCATTCTCCTATTATTTTTCTCCAATTTCTGTAGTTTAATATTATTTCATTAACAATTAGGAAGAAAATTGGTTCCAAAAATTTACATGAAAAAGGCACTCCACACAAACTCATATCACTGAAACACCTTAACTTCAAAGAATTTACTATTTAAATTGGCTAAAAATTTTCATTTTCATTTAGCATTGACAGGGTATGGAAAAAGTCTTTCTAAGTAAAGATTTATTAGTAGGCAATAATGGATTTTTAACCATTTTTTTTTTAAATTTTATTTTACTGAGTACTGTAAAATTAATTTTGTTTTTTAAATACAACAAATTTGCATATGAGACAGAATAATCCTAATCTGAGTTATATCTAGTTTATTCTTCCAAACTTCCACATTGCTGTTTTTGTAAAAACATTTTTTAACAGAATTTGTAAACGAACATAACATTTATGCACTCAATCTGCATACTCATAGCACTTTCCGCTAACATCACATGACACCATGGTGGAATATTTCTTACATCATGATAAAATGTCATGTCATTATTTCCCCCTAGCCACAGACCATACCATCTATTCAAAACTATTTTTCAAGCCCTGCCTTCATCCTGTATGGAAAGTTGCTTGTATTTGTTGGGTCTGTTTTAAAGACTCTTGTGTTTTATATTTTTCCACTTAATCCAAAATTGGCTAGTGGATTTTTTTTTTCATTTTAATTCTAATTTTGAGAATTACTGTGCAGTTTCTTTTCTCCGGGACTCCTTTCTTTACTTTCTTTTCTGTTTTCAGCAGTGCCTTTGCTCCGGAGGCTGTCTTTTCTAAAGATCCCATCCTCCATGCCCCTGAGTTCTAAATAATTAGTCTACAGCATTAAAATATGAAGTATCGGGTGTCTGGTGACTTTTGATAATGTTGGGCCTCCATTGAGATGAAAATAGTTTCCCATTATATTCTCATTTCTTTCTCTGCCCTTGGATTCCATTGCTCTGAGTGTCTCTGGTTGGAAATACAATGGCTATCCTAGTGATCTTGTTATGTGTGAGAATTTGTGCCAATGTGATATGGGCAATTCCCAGAGGAAATAATTTTTCATAAAGAATTAAAGCTTTAATGGAAATTGTATGATAAAAAAATTTATTTAATGTCTAGAAGTTATTATGCCCGAATATTATTCCTGGAATAAAATAATTTAAATTTTGTTTATATTAATTTCCATTATATCAGACTAATTATTTTCCTTCATAAGTCTTTGTGCCATACTATCGCTTTCATATAATTGATTATATTAAATCTAACCAAATATCACTCCCTTTAAAAATTTACATTTTCTGTCAAACATATCCATGTCAGTGAATAATTTTATATTAAAGACATCTGCAACATGTTTAAGAAGGCCAATCATTGCTCCTTTTATCCACATGATGTGCAATGTGATCATATATCAATAGAATGGATAGATAACCAAAAAACCTTTTTCTAGGTCCCTCAGAAAAACATCTCTACATAGCAGTGTTAACAAAGGGTTTGAGAGGGGATTAATTACTTCTTTGTTCATCTTGATTTTCTTTCTTTATTCTAATTATTATAGAAATGTTGAATGGGTTTAATATTGAAGTGTGGAATGCATGCCTCTGTGAATATACCAATCACCATGGAATATACACATTGGGTAAATAGGATATTGGTTTAATATGTATCATTGAAACAGATTTGTTTCAAAAATTATTCATAATGTTAGAAAATGTAAAAAAAGGTGCAGCATCATTCATAATTATTAGGCATGTTTGAAAGACAGTCAGGCCAAGTTTTAAGAAATGACTCTCAATTCAAGTTCCTCTTTGAGATGCATGCATAGGCCCCTTATAAGGAGTTATGCCCCTTTATATTGTAAGCTTGTGTGTTTTCCTCTTCACTACAAGTTTGTGTATGTTCATGTATGAATGATATACATCACTAAAAAATTGATGAAGGGAAAGAGGATGGTGTGAATGAAACAGGAAATTTTGGAATTACCTATTTCTCTAAACTGGTCCTTTTTTCCTTTTCTTCATTGTTGGATTCTATAATCATGTGTGCATAGAATGGATGGCAGTACATTCTCCTTGATGGACCGGTTCCTTATTTTTATGAACCATTCCTCTCCCCCATGATAACTTGTGAATAGGTGACTCCATCTTTGTCAACTAATGGACCTTACCAGTGACTTTTCTCTCCTGTTTGGGAAGAGACTTTCACAAGCAATAGGACAAATTTAGAGTTTGGGAGCTGTTTATTCTGAGTTCCAGGGTTTTGTTTGTGTGTCTGTGGATTCTGCTTTTTTTGTAAGAATGAGTTTGATTTTATTTCCAATTCTTTTTTAAAAAGTACAATATGTCATAAGAACCCATATATATATATGGATACATACATCACAATCCCACTGCACTTGAGAATGACCCATAGATATCCAGATATTCAGGAAAGGTTTTCTTGAAACAAACCTGGAGCCTCCTAAACATACAGTAAGCAATCAAGAAGTCATGTAAAATGATTTCCTCTGAATTATCGATTTAAATTTGTGATTATTAACAAATGGAGGAATCACTGAAAAGCATTTGATTTCCTATGATTATTTTTCTCCAAGTTAGAATAATATAACTTTATTTCATCAACAACTGGGAAGAAAATCAGTTACCAAAATTTAATTGAAAAAGGTATTCCACACATACTCATATCACTGAAGCCTCTTAAATTTAAATAATTTGCAATTTAAAAGGACTAAAATGTTTCATTTCCAATTATCATTGACATCGTGTGTGGAAATATTCTTTCACTCTAAGTAAAGGTTTATTAGTAGATGATAATTGGTATTTAACCATTCTTTTAAACTGTATTTTACTGAATAATTTACAATTTTTTCTTTTTTAAATACACCAAATTTGTGTATGAGAGACTATCATCCTAATCTGAGTTATATGTAGTTATCACCTTCAAATGGTCCCATTTTTTTCTGTAAATACACACTTTGAACAGAATCTGTAAACTAACAGAACATTTATGCACTTAATCATCATACTCATAAAACTTTCTCCAAGCATCACATGACACCGGGGGGAATATTTCTTACATCATGATAAAATATCATGACATTATTCCCCCCTAGCTACAGACCATACCATATGTTCAATACAATTTTCCAATCCCTACCTTCAACATGTCTGAAAAGTGGTGTGTATGTGGTGCATCTGTTTTAAAGACTCTTGTGTTTTAATTTTTCCACATAGTCCTGAGTTGGCTAGTGGATTTTTTCCTATTAATTCTAATTTTGAGAAATAGGGTTCAGTTTCTTTTCTCCAGGATTCCATTCTTCTCTTTCTTTTCTATTTTTAGAAGTTCCTACTCACCTGCTGCTATCTTATCCCAAGATCCCATCTTCCATTACCCCGAGTTCCAACTAATTCCTCTGCAACACTGAAATGGATGTATCTGTTGTCTGGTGAATTTTGATAATTTTGGCCCTTCATTGAGATGACAATAGTTTCTCATTCTATTCTCATTTCTTCCTCTGCCCTCGGATTCCATTTCTCTGAGTATCTGTCATTCGAAATACAATGGTTTTCCTAGTGATCTTGTTATGTGTGGGAATTTGTGTCAATGGGCTATGGACAATTCCCAAAGAGGAATTTATTACTCAGAAAGAATGAATGCCTTAATCGAAATTGCATGGGAAAATAAAAATTATTTCATGCTTTGAGAGATTACTTTATCTGAATAGTCTACCTATAACATAATAAATTGAATATGGTTTTAATTTATTTCCATTATATCAGATGAGTTATTTTCCTTCTAAGTGTTTGTGCCATACTATCTCTTTCTTATCATTGACTATTTTACATCGAACCAAATTTCACTCCTCAAAATTTACATTTTCTGTAGTACTTATATCCATTTCACTGTATAATTTTATATTTTAAAAAATTGTATCATGTTTAAAAAGGTCATGCATTACTCCCTTTCTCCACATGTGATATGTGATCATATATCAATGAAATGGATTCATAACCAAAAAAATTTTTTTCAAGAACACCCTGAAGAACACCTATATAGAGCAGTGTCAACAAAGGGTTTGAGAGGTGAATAATTTCTACTTTGCTTTCTGGATCTTCTTTCTTTATTCTAATTATTATAGAAATGTTGAATGGGTTTAATATTGAAGAAAGGAATGCACGCTTCTGTGAATATACCAGTCACCACGGAATTCACACATTGGTAAACAGGATATTGATTTAAAATTTATCATTGAAACAGATTTGTTTAAAAAAATATTTGTAATGTCAGAAAATGTAAACAAAATGTGTGGCATCTTTCAAACTTATTAGGCATGTTTGAAAGACAGTCAGGCCAAGTTTTAAGAAATAATCTCAATTCAATTTCCTCTTTGAGATCCATGCATAGGTCCACTGTAAGGAGTTATGCCCCTTTCAATTGTAAGTTTTTGTGTTTTCCTCTTCACTACAAGTTTGTGTGTGTTCATGTATGAATGATATCTGTCACTAAAAAATTGATGAAGGGAAAGTGGATGGTGTGAGTGAAACAGGAAATTTTGGAATTACCTATTCCTCTAAACTGGTCCTTTTTTAATTTTTCTTCCTTGTTGTATTCTATAATCACGTGTGCATAGAATGGATGGCAGTACATTCTCCTTGAACACTAGGTCCTTATTTCTATGAACAATTCCTCTCCCCCATGATAACTTGTGAATAGGTGACTCCATCTTTGTCACCTAATGGACCTTACCAGTGACTTTTCTCTCCTGTGTGGAAAGAGACTTTCTCAAGCAGTGGGAGAAATTTAGAGTTTAGGAGCTGTTTATTCTGAGTTCCAGTGTTTTGTTTGTGTATCTGTGGATTGTGCATTTTTTGTAAGAATAAGTTTGATTTTATTTCCAATTCTTTTTTAAAAAGTACAATATGTCAAAAGAACACATATATATATTTAGATACATGCATCACAATCCCAGTGCACTGGAGAATGACACAAAGATATCCAGAAAATCAGGAATGGTTTTCTGGAAACAACACCTGGACCCTCCTTACCATTCACTAAACAATCATGAAGTCATGTGAAATTATTTTCTCTGAATTATTGATTTAAATTTGTGATTATTAAAACATGGAGGAATCAGTGAGAAGCATTTGGTTTCCTCCTATTATTTTTCTTCAATTTGTGTAGTTAAATATTATTGCATTAACTATTAGGAAGAAAATAGGTTCCAAATTTATTTGGGAAAAATGCATTCCACACAAACTCATATCACTGAAGCCTCTTAATTGTTGAGAATTTACTATCTAAAGGGGCTTAAAAGTTTCATTTTCAATTAGCATAGACAGGGTGTGGAAAAATTCTGTCTCTCTAGGTAAAGATTTATTAGTAGGCGATGATAGATATTTAACCATTCTTTTAAAATTGTATTTTACCGAGATTGCAAAATTATTTTTCTTTTTTAAATACAACATATATGCATATGAGAGAGTATCATCCTAATCTGAGTTATATCTACTTTTCACTTTAAAATAGCCACATTCTTGTTTCTGTAAAAATATATTTTTAACAGGATCTGTGAACTAATGTAATATTTACACACTCAATCTGCATACTGATAGCACTTTCCTCCATCATCACACGACCCCATGGTGGATTATTTATTGCATCATTTTAAAATGACATGACATTATTTCCCCCTAGCCACAGACCATTCCATATGTTCAAAAGTATTTTTAAAGCCCTGCCTTCAACAAGTCAGGAAAATTGTGTGTATTTGTTTTGTCTGTTTTAAAGACTCTTGTGTTTTAAAATTTCCCACATACTCCTAAATTGAATATTGGATTATTTTTCCTTTTCATTCTAATTTTGAGAATTAGACTGCAGTTTCTTTTCTCCAGGATTCCTTTCTTATCTTTCATTTTTTATTTTTAGCAGTGCCTTTGCTCCTGGGTCTGTCTTTCCAAAGATCCCATCCTTGAAGCCCCCGAGTTCCAAATAATTAACCTGCAGCACTAAAATTTAATGTATTTGGTGTCTGGTGACTTTTGAAAATGTTGGCCCTCCATTGAGGCAACAATAGTTTCTCAAGCTATTCTCATTTGTTGCTATGCCCTTGGATGACATTGCACTGAGTTTCTCTGGTTGGAAATACAATGGTTTTCCTTGTGATCTTGTTATGTGTGAGCATTTGTTCCAATGGGATATGGGCAATTCTCAAAGAGGATTTTTTTTTTTCCAAAGAGGAATTTTTTTTCTCAGAAAGGATGACTGCCTTAATGGAAATTGCATGATTAAAAAAAATTTCATGCCTAGATTTTATTTTGCCCGAATGTTACTCCTGGAATAAAATAATTAGAATTTTGTTTATATTAATTTCCATTATATCAGACTAATTATTTTCCTTTATAAGTGTTTTTTCCATAATATCTCTTTCATGTAATTGATTTTATTAAATCTAATCAAATTTCACTCCCTTTAAAAATTTACATTTTCTCTCAAACATATCCATTACAGTGTATAATTTTATACTAAAAACTTTTTCAACACATTTAAGAAGGCCATCCATTGCTCCCTTTCTCCACAGGGTGTGGTATGTGATCATATATCAATAGAATGTATAGATAAACAAAATTTTTTTTTCAAGGACTCCCAATAAACATCTATACATTGCAGTGTCAACAAAAGGTTTGAAGGAAGCGGCTGTGGCTCAATCAGTAGGGCTCCTGTTTACCATATGGGAGGCCCCGGGTTCGGTTCCCGGGGCCTCCTGGTGAAGGCGGGCCCGCCCGCACGGCGTGGTTAGCTGACCCAGCGAGCACAAGCAGCAAGGGGGGGATAAATGAATAAATAAATAAAAATCTTTAAAAAAAAAAAAAAAAAAAAAAAAAAAAAAAAAAAAGGTTTGAGAAGTGAATAATTTCTTCTTTGTTCATCTGGATATTATTTCTTTACTATAATTATTATAGAAATATTTAAAGGGCTTAATAATGGTTGAAAAGGCAATGCACGCTTCTGTGAATGTACCAATCACCAGGGAATGTACACATTGGATAAATAGAATTTTGGTTTAATATTTATCATTGAAACAGAATGGTTTTAAAAAATATTGTTGATGTCAGAATAAGCATACAAAAGGGTGACATCATTCATACTTCTTAGTCGTGTTTGAAAGACGTTCCAGCCAAGATTTAAAAAATTATTCACAATTCGATTTCCTCCTTGAGATGTGTGCATAGGTGCACTGTAAGGAGTTATGCCCCTTTATTTTGTAAGGTCTTCTGTTTTGCTCCTCACTACAAGTTTTTGTATGTACATGTATGAAAGATAGCCATCGCTAAAAAATTGATAAAGGGAATGAGTGTGGTGTGAGTCAAACAGTTAAATTTGCAATTACCTATTTCTCTAAAGTTTTTTTGTTTTGTTTTTCTTCATTGTTGAATTCTATAATCACATGTGCATCGAATGGCTGACAGTACATTCTCCATGATGTACTAGGTCCTTATTTTTATGAACCATTCCTCTCCCCCATGATATCTTGTGACTAGTTGACTCCCTCTTTGTCAACTAATGGACCTTACCCAGTGACTTTTCTCTCCTGTTTGGGAAGATACTTTCACAAGACAAATGAGAAATTTTAAGTTTGGGAGCTGTTTATATTGCGTTCCAGCGTTTTGTTTGTGAATTTCTGGATTCTTATTTCTTTGTAAGAATGAGTTTGATTTCATATCCAAATCTTTCTTAAAAATTACAATATGGTCTAAGAACACTTATATACATATGGATTTCTACATCATAATCCCACTGCACTGGAGAATGACTCAAAGATATCCAGAAAATCAGGAAAGCTTTCTTGAAACAAAACCTGGAGCCTCCTAACCATTCAGTAAATAATCATGAGGTCATGTAAAATGATTTCCTCTGAATTATTGATTTAAATTTCTTATTATTAAAAATGGAGAAATCACCAAAAAGAATTGGTTTCCTATGATTATTTTTGTCCAAGTTGGTGTAGTTTAACATTATTTCATCAACAATTATGAAGAAAATCGTTTCCAAAAAAATTATTTGAAAAAGGAATTCCACACAATCTCATATCACTTAAACCTCTTAACTTTAAAGAATTTACTATTTAAAAGAGATAAAAAGTTTTATTTCCAATTAACATTGGCATGGTTTGTGGAGAAATTCTTTCTCTCTAAGTAAAAGATAATTAGGGGATTGTAATAGATATTTAACCATTCTTTTAAGATTGCATTTTACTGAGTAATTTAATGTCTTTTTTCTCCTTTAAATACACTAAATTTGGATATGACACACTATCATCCTAATCTGAGTTATATCTTGTTTTCACCTCCAAACTGACCCATTCTTGTTTCTGTAAATACACATTTTTAAAAGAATCTGATACTAACAAAACATTTATGCACTTGATCAACATACTCATAAAATATTCTTCGAGCATTACATGACACCATGGTGGAATATTTCTTACATCACGATAAAATATCGTGACATTATTCCCCTAGTCACAGACCATACCATATGTTTAAAACTGTTTTCCAAGCCCCAATCTCTTTTCTGTCCTATGTGGGAAGAGACTTTCACAAGGCATAGGAGAAATTTTGTGTTTGGAACCTCTATTCTGATTTCATGCGTTTTTGTGCATGTGTATCTGTGGAGTCTGCATTCTTTGTAAAAATGAATTTGATTTTATTTCAATTCTTTCTAAAAATTACAATATGGCATAAGAACACTTATCTATACATATATATGGATACACGCATCACAATCCCAGTGCACTGGAGAATGACACAAAGATATCCAGAAAATCAGGAATGGTTTTCTTAAAACAAAACCTGGAGCCTCCTAACAATTCAGTAAACAATCATGAAGTCATGTAAAATGAATTTTTCTGTATTATCATTTTTAATTTATGATTATTAAAAATGGAAGGATCACTGCGAAGCATTTGGTTCCCTCCTCTTTTTTTCTACAATTGGTATAATTTAATATTATTTCATTAACTTTTAGGAAGAAAATCAGTTCCAAAAATTTATGTGAAAAAGGCATTCTACACAAACTCATATCACTGAAGCCTCTTAATTTTAGAGAATTTACTATTAAACAGTTGAAAAATTTCATTTTCTACTAGCATTGACAAGTTGTGGAAAAATTCTTTTTCTGTACGTAAAGAATTATTAATAGATGATAATAGATATTTAACCATTCTTTTAAAAGTGGATTTTACCAAGAACAGTAAAAGTAATTTTTTTAAATACAACAAATTTGCATATGAGAGTATCATCCTAATCTGGGTTATACCTAGTTTTCACCACCAAACTGCCACATTCTTGTTTTTGTAAAAACATATTTTTTAACAGAATCTTTAAACAAATATATAATTTAGGTACTCAATCTGCATACTCATAGAACTTTCCTCCAGCATCACATGACACCGTGGTGGAATATTTCTTACATCATGATAAAATATCATGACATTATTTCCCCCTAGCCACAGCCCATACCATATGTTCAAAAGTATTTTTTAAGCCATGACTTCAAAATTTCTGAAATTTTGTGTGTATGTGTTGTGTCTGTTTTAAAGACTCTTCTGTTTTTATTTTTCCACATAGATCTGAGTTGTGTAGTTGATTTTTTTCCCTTTTAATTCTAATTTTGAGAATTAGGGTGAAATTTCTTTTCTCCAGGATTCCATTCATTTCTTTCTTTTCTTTTTTAGCAATGCCTACTCTCCTGCTCCTGCCTTTTCCAAAGGTCCCATCCTCCATGCCCCCGAGTCCCAAATATTAAATCTGCAGCACTAAAATTGATGTATCTGGTGTCTGGTGATTTTGATAATGTTGGTTCCCATTGAGATGACAATAGTTTCTCCTTCTATTCTTATTTCTTCCTCTGCTCTTGGATTCCATTGAAATGAGTATCACTCGTTGGAAACACGATGGCTTTCCTAGTAATTTTGTTATGTGTGGGAATTTGTGCAAATGGGATATGGGCAATTCCCAAGGAGGAATTTTTTCCTCAGAATGAATGAATGCCTTAATGGAAATTGCATAGTAAAAAAATATTTCAAGCCTTGAGCGAGTATTATGTCTGAATATTCTACCTATAATATAATAATTAATTTATTTCCATTATATTAGATGAATTATTTTCCTAAGTGTTTGTGCTATACTATCTCTTTCTTATCACTGACTATATTAAATCTATTAAAATATCACTTGCTTTTAAAATTTACATTTTCTCTCAAACTTATATCCATTTCAGTATATCATTTTATATTAAAGATGTTTGTGACACATTTAAAAAGACCATTCATTGCTACCTTTCTCCACATGATGTTGTATGTGATAATTTATCAATGGAATGGGAATAGATAACCAAAAATTTTTCTTCAAGGACACCCAGAAAATCACCTATATAAGGCAGTGTCCACAAATGGATTGAAGGGTGAATAATTTCTTCATTGTTCATCTGGATTTTCTTTTTTTATTATAATTAGTATAGAAATATTGAATGGGTTTAATATTGAAGAGAACGATGCAGCCTCTGTGAATGTACCAATCACCATGGAATGTGCACATTGGATAAATAGGATTTTGCTTTAATATTTATCATTGAAACAGTTGTTTTAAAAAATATTGTTGATGTCAGAAGAAGCATACAAATGTGCGGCAGCATTCATACTTATTAGTTGTGTTTGAAAGACTGTCTGGCCAAGTTTTAAAAAATGATTCACAATTCAATTTCCTCCTTGAGATGTGTGCATAGGTGCACTGTAAAGAGTTATGCCCCTTTATTTTGTAAGGTCTTGTGTTTGGCTCCTCACTACAAGTTTTTGTATGTTCATGTATGAAGGATATCAACCACTAAAAAATTGATGAAAGGAAAGAGTGTGGTGTGAGTCAAACAGGAAATTTTGCAATTACCTATTTCTCTAAAGTGGTCTTTTTTGTTGTTGTTGTTATTCTTCATTGTTGAATTCTATAATCACGTGTGCATAGAATGGATGGCAGTACATTTTCCTTGATGGACTAGATCCTTATTTTTATGAACCATTTCTCTCCCCCATGATATATTGTAAATAGTTGACACCCTCTTTGTCAACTAATGGACCTTACCAGTGACTTTTCTCTCCTGTTTGGGAAGAGACTTTCACAAGCCAAAGGAGAAATTTTGTGTTTGGGAGCTGTTTATTCTGCCTTCCAGTGTTTTGTATGTGTATCTGTGGATTCAACTTTCTTTGTAAGAAAGAATTTGATTTTATATCCAAATCTTTCTAAAAATTTACAATATGGTTCTAAGAACTCTTATATATATATGGATACCTACATCACAATCCCACTGCATTGGAGAATGACTCAAAATTCCAGAAAATCAGGAAAGGCTTTATTGAAACAAACCTGGAACCTCCTAACCATTCAGTAAATAATCATGAAGTCATGTAAAATGATTTCCTCTGAATTATTGATTTAAATTTCTGATTATTAAAAATGGAGAAATCACTGAGAAGAATTTGGTTTCCTATGATTATTTTTGTCCAAGTTGTTGTAGTTTAACATTATTACATCAACAATTTTGTAGAAAATTTTTTCCAAAAATTTATTTTAAAAAGGCATTCCACACAATCTCTTTTCACTGAAGCCTCTTAATTTAAAGAATTTACTATTTAAAAGTTCTAAAAAGTTTTATTACCTATTAACATTGACACGGTGTGTGGAAAAATTATTTCTCTCTATGTAAAAACTAATTAGGGGATTGTAATAGATATATAACCATTATTTTAAAATTGTATTTTACTGAGTCCTTTTTTTCTTTTTTAAACACAGCAAATTTGGATATGACAGACTATCATCCTAATATAAGTTATCTCTAGTTTTCACCTCCAAACTGACCCATTCTTGTTTCTGTAAACACACATTTTTTAAAAAAATCTGATATTAACAAAACATTTATGCACTCGTTCAACATACTCATAAAATATTCTTAGAGCATCACATGACACCGTGGTGGAATATTTCTAACCTCATGATGAAATATCATGGCATTATTCTCCCAGCCACAGACTATACCACACATTCAAATCACTTTTCCAAGCCCTGCCTTCAATATGCCTGGAAAGTGGTGTGTATGAGGTTTGTCTGTTTTAAAGTCTCTTGTGTTTTAATTTTCCCACATAGTCCAGAGTTGGGTAGTGGATTATTTTTCCTTTTAATTATAGTTTTGAGAGTTAGTTTGCAATTTCTTTTCTCTAGGATTCCATTCTTCTCTTTCTTTTCTATTTTTAGCAGTGCCTACAATCCTGCTGTTAGCTTTCCAAAGTTCTCATCCTCCATGCCCCCGAGTTCCAAATAATTACTCTGCAGCACTAAAATGGATGTATCTCCTGTCTGGTGACTTTTGATAATGTTGGCCCTCCACTGAAATGACAATAGTTTCTTATTCTATTCTCATTTCTTCCTCTGACCTTGGATTCCATTGCTCTGAGTATTTCTCATGGGAATAAGATGATTTTCCTAGTGATCTTGTTACGTGTGGTAATTTGTGCCAATGGGATATACGTAATTCCCAAAGAGGAATTTTTTACTCAGAAGGAATGAATGCCTTAATTGAAATTGCACATAAAAATTTATTTCATGCCTTGAAGATTGTTATGCCTGAAATTTCTACCTTTAATATAATAATTAGAATTTTGTGTTAATTTATTACCATTATATCAAACGAATTATTTTCCTTTATAAGTGTTTGTGTCATATTATCTCTTTCTTATCATTGACTATATTAAAACTAACCATATTACATTCCCTTTTCAAATTTTTATTTTCTGTCAAACTTACATCCATTTCAGTATTTAATATTATATTAAAGACTTTGGCAACATATATAAAAGGGCATTCATTGCTACCTTTCAACACATGATTTGGTATGTGATCATATTTCAATGGATTGCATAGATCACCAATTTTTTTTTTCAAGGACACCCAGAAAAACACCTATATATGGCTGTGTCAACAAAGGTTTTCTGAGGTGAAAGATTTCTTCTTTATTCATCTGCATTTTCTTTTATATTATTTTAGAAATATTGAATGGGTTTTATATTGAAGAGAGGAACACACGCCTCTGTGAATATACCAATCACCACTGAATGTACACATTGGGTAAATAGGATATTGCTTTAATATTTATCATTGAATATTTGTTTCAAAAAATATTCGTGAATTCAGAAAATGTAAACAAAAGTGGTGACCTCATTCTTACTTATTAGGCATGTTAGAAAGACGGTTTGGCCAAGTTTTAAAAAATGACCCACAATTCAAATTCCTCCTTGAAATGTGTGCATAGGTCCCCTGTAAGGAACTAGTTTGTGTATGTTCATGTATGAATGATATCCTTCGCTAAAAAATTGATTAAGGGAAAGAGGGTGGTGTGAGTCAAACAGGAAATTTTGTAATTACCTATTTCTCTAAAGTGGTCCTTTTTTGTTTTTCTTCCTTGTTGAATTCTATAATCATGTGTGCATAGAATGGAATGCTGTACATTCTGCATGATGGTCTAGGTCCTTATTTTTATGAACCACTCCTCTCCCCTTCTACATGATGATATCTTGTGAGTAGTTTACTCCCGTTATATCAACTCATGGTCCTTACCAATCCCTTTCCTCTCTTGTTTGGGAAGAATCTTTCACAAGCCATAGAAGAAATTATGAGTTTGGGAGCTGTTTATTCTGAGTTCCAGCGATTTTTTGTGGGTATCTGTGGATTCTACTATCTTTGTAAGAATGAATTTTATTTTATTTCATTCTTTCTAAAAAATTACAATATGGGAGAAGAACACTTATATATATATATGTATGGATACATGCATCAAAATCCCAGTGCACTGGAGAATGACACAAATATATCCAGATAATCAGGAATGATTTTGTTGTAACAAAAACTGGAACCTCCTACCCATTAAGTAAACAATCATGAAGTCATGTAAAATGATTTCCTCTTAATTATTGAATTAAAATTTTGATTATTAAAAAATGGAGGAATCACTGAGAAGCATTTGTTTTCATCCTTTATTTTTCTCCAAAATGTGTAGTTTAATATTTTTTCATTAACTATTAAGAAGAAAATTGGGTCAAAAATTTATTTGAAAAAGGCATTCTACAAAAACTCATATCACCGAAGCCTTTTAATTTTGAAGAATTTTCTATTTAAAAGGACTAAAAAGTTTCATTTTCAATTAGCATTGATAGGGTGTGGAAAAATTCTTTCTCTCTCAGTAAATATTTATTAGTAAATGATAATAGATATTGAACCATTCTTTTAAAATTGTATTTTAATGAATACTGTAAAATTAATTTTGTTTTTCAAATACAACTTTGCATATGAGAGAGCACCATCCTAATCTCAGTTATATCTCATTTTCACCTCCAAACTGCCATATTCTTGTTAGTGTAAAACATATTTTTTAACAGAATCTGTAAACTAACATAACATTTATGCACTTAATCTGCAAATGCACAGAAGTTTCCTCCAGCACCACATGACACCGTGGTGGAATATTTCTTACATCATGATAAAATATCATGACATTATTTCCCCCTAGCCACAGACCATACCATATAATAAAAACGTTTTTTCAAGCCCTACCTTCAACTTGTCTTGAAAGTTGTGTGTATTGGCTGTGTCTGTTTTAAAGACTCTTGGGTTTTAAATTTTTCCACATAGTTCTGAGTTGGCTGGTGGTTTTTTTTTTCCTTCCCATTCTAATTTTGAGAATTAGAGGGCAGTTTCATTTCTCCTGGATTTCTTTCTTCTCTTTCTTTTCTATTTTTAGGAGCACCTTTTCTCCTGAGTCTGTCTTTTCCAAAGATCCCATCCTCCATGCCCCCGAGTTCCTAAAAATTAATCTGCAGCACTCAAATTTGATGTATCTGGTGTCTGGTGACTTTTGATAATGGTGACCCTCCATTGAGATGAAAATAATTTCTCATTCTATTCTCATTTCTTGCTCTGCCCTTGGATTCCATTGCTCTGAGTGTCTCCGGTTGGAACAAAGATGATTTTCCTAGTGATTTTGTTATGTGGGGGAATTTGTGCCAATGGGATATGGGCAATTCCCAAAGAGGATTTTTTCTCTCAGAAAGAATTAATGCCTTAATGGAAATTGCATGAAAAATAATATTTCATGCATGGAATTTATTTTGCCCAAATGTTACTCCTTCAATAAAATAATTAGAATTTTGTTTATATCAATTTCCATTACATGAGAATAATCATTTTTCTTTATGTGCTTTTGCCATACTGTCTCTTTCAAATCATTGATTATATTTAATCTAAGCAAATTTCACTTCCTTTAAAAATTTACATTTTCTGTCAAACATATACTTTTCAGTGTATAATTTTATATTAAAGACATTTGCAACACATTTAAGAATGCCATTCATTTCTCCCTTTCTCCACATGATTTGGTATGTGATCATATATCAATATAATGCATATAACGAAAAAAATTTTTTCAAGGACTGCTAAAAAAACATCTCTACATGGCAGTGTCAACAAAGGGTTTGAGAACTTAAAAGAAAAAAAAAAAACAAAGGGTTTGAGAAGTGAATAATTTTTTCTTAGTTCATCTGGATTTTCTTTCTTTATTACAATTATTATAGAAATATTAGAAGAGTTTAATAATGATTGAAGAGAGCAATGCATGCCTCTTTGAATGTACCAATCACCAGGGAATGTACACATTGGATAGATATGATATTTGTTTAATATTTATCATTAAAACCTATTTGTTTTTAAAAATATATTTTTGATGTCAGAAAAAGCACACAAAAATTCAGCATCATTCATACTTAGTGGTGTTAGAAAGATGGACTGACCAAGTTTTAAAAAATGATTCACAATTCAATATCCTCCTTGAGATGTGTGAATAGGTACACTGTAAGGAGTAATGCCTCTTTATTTTGTAAAGTCATGTGTTTTGCTCTTCACTACAATGTTTGTAAATTCATGTAATAATGATAACCATCGCTAAAAAATTCATGAAGGGAAAGAGGGTGTTGTGAGTCAAACAGGAAATTTTGGAATTTCCTATTTCTCTAAAGTGGTCCTTCATTGTTTTTCTTCATTATTCAATAATATAATCATGTATGCATCGATTGGATAGCAGTACATTCTGCTTGATGGACTTAGTCCTTATTTTTATGAACCTTTTTTCTCCCCCATATCTTATGAATAGTTGACTCCATCTTTGTCACCTGATGGACCTTACCAATCCCTTTTCTCTCCTGTGTGAGAAGAGAATTTTACAAGTCATAGGAGAAATTTTGAGTTTGGGAGCTGTTTATTCTGATTTCCAGGGTTTTTCTGTGTGTGTAACTGTGGATTCTGTTTTCTTTGTAAGAATGAATTTGATTTTATTTCAATTCATTCTAAAAATTACATTATGGCATAAGAACATTTATATATATATGGACAAAACCTTGCAATCCCAGTGCAATGGAAAATGACTCAAAAGTATCCAGAAAAATCAGAAATGGTTTTCTTGAAACAAATCCTGGAGCCTCCTATCAATTCAGTAAACAATCATGATGTCATTTAAAATGATTTCCTCTCAATTATCAACTTAAATTAGTGATTATTAAAAAATGGAGGAATCACTGAGAAGAATTTGGTTTCCTCTGATTACTTTTCTCCAAGTTAGAGAAGTGTAACATTATTTCATCAACAATTAGGAAAAACTTGGTTCCAAAAATTTATTTGAAAAACTCATTCCACACAACCTCATGTCACTGAAGCCCATTAAATTTAAAGAATTTGTTATTTAAAAGGGATAAAAGTTTCATTTCCAATTAGCATTGACACAGTGTGTGGAAAAATTCTTTCTAAGTAAAGGTTTATTAGTAGATGATATTAGATATTTAACCATTCTTTAAAATTGTATTTTACTGAGTACTTTAAATATTTTTTTCTTTTTTAAATACACCAAATTTGGATATGATCCACTATCATCCTAATCTGAGTTATAACTAGTTTTCAAATCCAAACTACCCCATTCTTGTTTCTGTAAATGCACATTCTTTAACAGAATCTGTACACTAATAAAACATTTATGCACTTGATCATCATACTCATAAAACTTTCTTGGAGCATTACATGACACCATGAAGGAATATTTCTTACATCATGATAAAATATCATAACATAACCCCCTCTAGCCACAGACCATACAGTATGTTCAAAACTATTTTCCAAGCCCTGCATTCAATATGTCTGGAAATTTGTGTGAATGTGGTGTGTCTGTTTTGAAGACTCTTGTGTTTTAAATTTTTCCACATGCTCCTGGGTTGTCTTGTGGATTTTTTTCCTTTTCTTCCTAAATTTGAGAATTAGATAGCAGTTTATTTACTCCAGGATACCTACCTTATCTTTCTTTACAATTTTTATCAGTGCCTTTTCTCCTGAGACTGACTTTTCCAAGGTTCACATCCTACATGTAAATGAGTTCCAAAAAATTATTCTGCAGCACTAAAATTTGATGTATCTGGTGTCTGGTGAATTTTGATAATGTTGGCCCTCCATTGAGATGTCAATAGTTTCTCATTCTCTTCTCATTTCTTGCTCTGTCCTTGGATTCCATTTCTCTGAGTGTTGCTGGTTGGAAATACAGTGGTTTTCCTAGTGATATTGTTAAATGTGATAATTTGTGCCAATGGGATATAGGAAATTCCTAAAGAGGAATTTTTTCTCAGAAAGAATGATGGCCTCAATGGAAATGGCATGATAAAAAATTTATTTCATGCCAGAAATTATTATGCCTGAATTTTTCTCCTGGATTAAAATAATTAGAATTTTGTTTGTATTATTTTCCACAATATCAGAATAATTATATTCCTTTATAAGTATTTGTGCCATACTATCTCTTTCATATCATTGATTATATTAAATCTAACCAAATTTACTCCCTTTAAAAATTTACATGTTTGGTTTAACATATCCATTTCCATGTATAATTTTATATTAAAGACACTTGCAGCATGTTAAGAAGGCCATTCATTGCTACCTTTCTCCACATGATGTGGTATGTGATCATATATCAATGGAATGGATATATAACCAAAATATTCATTTCACGGGGACCCATAAAACACCTATATAAGCAGTGTCAACAAAGGGCTTTAGACGTGAATAATTTCTTCTTTGTTCATCTGGATATTCTTTCTTTGCTATAATTATTATAGAAATATTGAATGGGTTTAAAAATGATTGAAGAGAGCAATGCACACCTCTGTGAATATAACAATCAACAGGGAATGTCCACATTGGACAAATAAAATATTGGTTTAATATTTATCATTGAAACAGATTTGTTTTTAAAAATTCTGTTGATATCAGAAAAAGCACACAAAAGTGTGGCATCATTCATACTTATTAGTTGAGTTTGAAAGACAGTTTTGTCATCTTTTCAAAAATGATTCACGATTCAATTACCTCCTTGAGATGTGTTCATAGGTGTACTGTAAGGAGTTATGCCTCTTTATTTTGTAAGGTCATGTGTTTTGCTCTTCACTACAAGTTTTTGTATGTACATGTGTGAATTATATCCATAGATGAAAATGATGAATGGAAAGAGGGTGGTGTGAGTCAAACAGGAAATTTTTTAATTACCTATTTCTCTAAAGTGGTCCTTTTTTTGTTTGGCTTCATTGTTGAATTCTATAATAACATGTGCATAGAGTGGATGGCAGCAAATTCTCTGTGATGGAGTAGTCCTTATTTTTAGGAACCATTCCTCTTCCCCATGATATCTTGTGAATGGTTTACGCACTCTTTCTCAACTAATGGAAATTACCAGTGATTTTTCTCCTGTGTGGGAAGAGACTTTCACAAGCCAAAGGAAAATTTTTGAGTTTGGGTGCTGTTTATTCTGAGTTCCAGTGTTTAGTTTGTGTATCTGTGGATTCTGCTTTCTTTGTGAAGATGAGTGTGATTTTATTTCCAATACTTTCTTAAAAAATACAATATAGCAAAAGAACACACACACACACACACATATATATATATGGATACCTACATCACAATCCCACTGCACTGGAGAACAACACAAAGATATCCAGAAAATCACGAAAGGCTTTCTTGAAACAAAATTTGGAGCCTCCTTACCATTCCGTAAAGAATCATGACATAATGTAAAATGATTTCCTCTGAATTATAGATTTAATTTGTGATTATTAAAAAATGGAGGGATCACTGAGAATAATTTGGTTTTACTCCGACTATTTTTCTCTAAATTAGTTTAACATTATTTCATCATCAATTAGGATATAAATCTGTTCCAAAAATTTCTTTGAAATAGGCATTCCACATAAACACATATCACTGAAGCCAATTAATTTTAAAGAATTTACTATTTAAAAGGTAAAAAGTTTTATTTGCAATTAGCATTTACACAGTGTGTGGAAAAATTCTTTCTCTCTATGTAAAGGTTTATTAGTAGATGCTAATAGATATTTAACCATTCCTTTAAAATTGTATTTTACCGAGTACTTTAATTTTATTTTTTTTTACATACACCAAATTTTGATATGAGAGACTATCATCCTAATCTGAATTATATCTAATTTTCACCTCCAAAAAGCCCCATTCTTCTTTCTGTAAATACACATTTTTGAACAGAATCTCTAAACTAACAAAACATTTATGCACTTGATCATCATTCTCACAAAAATGACACCGTGGTGGAGTCTTTCTTACATCACAATAAAATATCTTGATATTATTCCCCCCCTAGCCACAGATCATACCATATATTCTAAACTGTTTTCCAAGCCCTGCCTTAAACATATCTGGAAATTTGGGAGTTTTGGGTGTGTCTACTTTAAAGACTCTTGTGTTTTAATTTTTCCACATACTCCTGACTTGGCTAGTGGAATTTTTTTTTTCCTTTCAATTCTAATTTTGAGAATTAGGGTGCAATTAATTTTATCCAGGATTCCTATCTTCTTTTTCTTTTCTATTTTTTGCAGTGCCTAGTCTCCTGCAGCTGCCTTTTCCAAAGATCCCATCCTCCATACCCCGAGTTCCAAATAGTTACACCACAGCCTAAAATTTGAGGTATCTGGTGCCTGGTGACTTTTGATAATGTTGGCCCTCCTTTGAATTGACAATAGTTTCTCATCTATTCTCCTTTCTTGCTCTGCCTTTGGATTTCATTGCTGTAGTATCTCTCATTGGAAATACGATGGTTTTCCTAGTGATCTTGTTATGTGTGGGCATTTGGGCCAATTGGATATGGGCAATTCCCAAAGGGGAAATTTTTACTCAGAAAGAATGAATGCCTTAAAGGAAAGTGCATGGGAAAAAAGTTACTTCATGGCTTGGGAGATTATTATGTCTGAAATTTCTACCTATAATATAATAAATAGAATTTTGTTTTAATTTATTTCCATTATATCAAATTAGTTATTTTCCTTTATAAGTGTTTGTGCCATACTATCTCTTTCATAACATTGAATATATTAATTCTAAACAAATTTCATTCACTTTTAAATTTTACATTATCTCTCAAACTTATATCCATTTCAGTATATAATTTTATATTAAAGACATTTGCAACACTTTTAAAAAGCCATTCATTGATACCGTACTCTACATGATGTGGTATGTGATCATATATCAATTGTATATATAGATAACCAAAAATTTTTTTCAAGCACTCCCAGAAAACACCTATATATGGGAGTGTCAACAAAGGGTTTGAGAGGTGAATAATTTCTTCTTTGTTCCCCTGGATTTTCTTCATTTATTATAATAATTATAGAAATATTGAATGGGTTTAATATTGAATAGAGGAATGCATGCCTCTGTGAATATACCAATCAGCAAAGAATGTACACTTGGGTAAATAGGATATTGGTTCAATATTTATCATTGAAACAGATTTGTTTCAAAAGATATTCATGATGTCAGAAAATGTAAACAAAAGGTTCGGCATCATTCATAATTAATAGGCATGTTTGAAAGATGGGCTGGCCAAGATTTAAAAAATGATTCACCATTGAAGTTTTTCATTGAGATGTGTGCATAAGTCCCCTGTAAGGAGTTATGCACCTTTATATTTTAAGGTCTTTTGTTATCCTTTTCACTAAAAGTTTGTGTATGTTCATGTATGAATGATATCCATAGCTAAAAAATTAATGAAGGGAAAGAGGGTTGATTGAGTCCAACAGGAAATTTTGGAATTAACTATTTCTCTAAAGTGGCCCTATTTTGTTTTTGTTCATTGTTGGATTTTATAAGCACGTGTACCTAGAACAGAGGGCTGTACATTCTGCTTGATGGACTAGGTCCCTATTTTTATGATATCTTGTGAATGGTTGACTCCCTCTGGCAACTAACGGTCCTTACCAATCCCTTTTCTCTCCTGTGTGGAAGAGAATTTCAAAAGACATAGGAGAAATTTTGAGTTTGAGAGTTGTGTATTCCGAGTTCCAGTGTTTTTAGTTAGAGTATTTAAACATTATTTCATCAAAAATTAGGAAGTAAATTGGTACCAAAAATTTATTTGATAAAGGCATTCCACACAATCTCATATCACTGAAATCTTTATTTTAAAGAATTTGCTATTTAAAAGGGCTAAAATGTTGGATACCAAATTAGCTTTGATTCGGTGTTTGGAAAATTCCCTTCTCTCTAAGTAAAGGTTTATTAGTTGATGATATATATAATTGTCCATTCCTTTCAAATTGTATTTTACCAAGAACTTTAATTTTTTTTTTCTTTTATAAATACACCATATTTGGATATGAGTGAGTATCACCCTAATCTGAGTTATATTTACTTTTCACCGTGAAAATGCCCCTTTCCTTTTTGGGTATGTACACATTTTTAAAACAGAATCCTTAAATGACACCGTGGTGGAATATTTCTTCTATCATGATAAAATATCATTATATTATACCCCCCTAGCCACAGACCATACCATATGTTCAAAACTATTT
>JAKSZT010054396.1:98810-122365 GCA_026826555.1 Tolypeutes matacus
TTCTCTTGCTGCCTTGAGTATTTTCTCTTTGTCTTGAGCATTGGACATTTTGACAAGTATATGTCTTGGTTTTGGCCTGCTGGGATTTATACTATTTGGGGTGTGCTGTGCTTCCTGGATCTGCACATCCATCTCTCTCAATAGAGTTGGGAAGTTTTCAGCAATTATTTCCTTCAGCACTCCTTCTGTTCCCTTTCCCTTCTCTTCTCCTTCTGGGATGCCCATAATGTATATGTTTGTGTGTTTTGTATTATCGTTTAATTCCCTGAGTCCATGCTGGATTTTTTCTATCTTTTTGTATATCTGTTCCACAATCTCTTTGATTTCAGCTGTATTGTCTTCCATATCACTAATTCTTTCCTCTGCCTGTTCAAATCTGCTGTTATGTGAGTCCAGCATCTTTTTCATTTCTTGGCTTGTGCCATTGTTCACCATCATATCCATTAACTTTTTAGGCATGTTTGCTATTTCTTCTGTATGTTCTCCCAGTGTCTTCTTTATATCTTTAATCTCTTCCTTCAGTTGTTTAAGTTGGTCCATGATATTTATTTGGATAGCTTTGATTAGTTGCTTGATGTTCTGCATTGCTTCCTGGTTTTTATTTTGTGCATTGGACTTGTCCATGTTTTCCAGTTTCTCAGAGTCATTTGTATTTTTTTTGTTGCCCTCTGGTCATCATATTATCTTGATGGGTTTGTTTAGTTGGTTAGCTTTTCTCTATGCTATAGAGTTTTATTTAGCTGTTGGTTCTGCGTGTGAGTGAAGTTTTCTCTTTGGCAGTTTTTCTTCTTATTTTATTTCCTTACTTCTTTCTATGTTCCCTTGAAGGCAAAAGGTTAGGACTAGAGGAATCAAAAGATGTAAGGAAGGCAGAAGGATAATAGTAATATTGATAAAAGTCAGAAGAGGGGAAAAATGAGACTTAATGAGATGAATATTTAACTTGTGTAGGCAGTGTAGAGTACTAGGGAAAAAAATGGAGTTCCTACAATGGACTGGGAAAACAAATGGAGGAATATATTTATATAGTGATTTAAAAGGCTATAATTATGAGGAGGGAGAGAAATAGTAAAGAAAGGTCTGAGAGGAAAAAGTTAATACTAATAAAATAAAGAACAAAACAAAATAAATGGGATAGAAATTGACACCCTTGAGTTTTAGGCCTATGAAAAATGTTGTATCTAAGAGCCACAACAGAAAACAGAAGGCAGAAAGATGCAGGAAGGATAAGCAATAGTTTGTAATACAAAATCAATATTTACAGCAAGTGGGAAATTACTGAAGAAGAAGCACAGCAAAGAAGCAACAAGCTAGCAGCACCTAATTTTTTAAAAAATGGAAGAGAAAAGAAAAGGGGGAGGAAAAATGAAAAAAAAGCAAGGGACCAGAAAGAAACAGAGAGAAACCAAAGATCCTCACAAGCAAGCAGTCAAACAGAGCTAAGGGGGGTCAATGATTTCCCTAGGGTCCACGTGGATCCTTCCTGCCTACTTGTGTTTATCAATCAATTTCCCCCCAGTGTTCTATATGCAGGTCCTGAAGCAGCTTTTAGCTATTAAACTAAATTAAAAAGAATTTATTTTTCATTTATTGAAGTGACCTTCTCACTTTTTTTTTTAATTTTTATTTTTTTTAGCAAAATACAGGACCCAAAATAATTCCTCCTCTAGACTAACCCCCTTACGGAAGGACCCTAGCTGGGCCCTTGGAAATTAATCAAGCACGTCCCACTTCCTGAACTCCCCAGGGTAGCTGTAGCTCTGATGTTAGTCAGTGCAGAGTGCAAAAGATGGTCGATTCCGCCCCTTCTGGAGCTGAGCTGGAGCGTCACCAGGTTGCTAAGTAAATCAGTTTGAGTGCAGATTCGCATCTGCTTTCAGACTGATGCTGCTTCAGGTCAGCTTATCTGCTTCCTAAAGCTATGGGGCGGTGCAGGCAGCCAGATAGATGTCTAAAAATAAAAAATACCCTTCCCTGTCCTCCAACAGAACCCTCCCTCTTTTGGGAAGTGTCCCTTCTTCCTGGCTCCGCAGCGGCCCAGGTCTTATCCCTGGGTTGCTAGGGAAATCACCTCCATCCCCCGACCAGAACTCCCCCCTCCAGTCACCATGTGCTAATTAGCTCGATTGTTCTGTTCAGGCAAGATCCAAGGGGCGCCAGACAGCCAGATCCTCAGAAAAAAAACTTTCTCGCCTGCTCGGGCCTTCAAGTGGCCGTTTTATTTTATTTTATATTTTCTCCCTAACTGCGGGGCTCAGCCCTCTGTGCCAACCACCACCAGCAGCCTTAAAACTCACAAATCTCCACCATTCAGTCCATGCCGTTGATCCGTGCAGATAGATGTCCCAAGCTTCTCACTCCATGTGTGCACAGCACAGACCCCAGCGCAGGACCCTGTCCACAATCCACCCTGATCTGGGAGCTTGCAGTGTGTGCCCTCCTACACTAACATCATCTTGACCTCCCCCCATCTGTAGTGTGTATTTTTAAGACTCTTGTGTTTTAATTTTTCCTCCTAGTCCTGAGTTGACTAGTGGATGTTTTTTCCTTTTAATTCTAATTTTGAGAAGTAGGTGACAATTTCTTTTCTCCAGGATTCTATTCTTCTCCTTGTTTTCTATTTTTAACAGTGCCTACTCCCCTGTTGCTGCGTTTTCCAAAGATCCCATCCTCCATGATCCCGAGTTTCAAATAATTACTCTGCAGCACTAAAATGGATGTATCTGGTGTCTGGTGACTTTTGATAATATTGGCCCTCGATTGAGATGACAATAGTGTCTCATTGTATTCTCAGTTCTTGCTTTGCCCTTGGATTCCATGGCTCTGAAAATCTCTGGTTATAAATATGAAGATTTTCCTAGTGATCTTTTTATGTGTGGAAATTTCTGCCAATGGATATGGTCAATTCCAAAAGAGGAAATTTTTTCTCAGAAAGAAAGAATGCGTTAATGGAAATTGCATGATAAAAAAAAATATTTCATCCTAGAATTTATAATGCCTGAATGCTACTCCTGGAATAAAAGAATTAGAATTTTGTTTATATTAATTTTAATTATATCAGACTAATTATTTTCCTTTATAAGTGCTTGTGCTGTACTATTACTTTCATATCATTGATTATATTAAATCTTACAAAATTTCACTCCCTTTAAAAATTTACATTTTCCATCAAACATATCAATCTCAGTGTATAATTTTATATAAAAGACATTTGCAACATGTTTAATAAGGTCATTCCTTCCATCCTTTCTCCACATGATATTGTTATGTGATCATATATCAACAGAATGAATAGACATCAAATTTTTTTTTTCAATACTTCCCAGAAAACCGCTCTACATGGCAGTGTCAACAAAGGGTTTAAGTAGTGTATAATTTCTTTTTTGTTCATCTGGATATTCTTTCATTATTATAAATTATTATAGAAATTTTGAGAGGGTTTAAAAATGATTGAAGAGAGCAATGCACGCCTCCGTGAATATAACTATCACCAGGGAATGTACACATTGGATAAATATGATATTGGCTTAATATTTACCATTGAAACAGATTTGTTTTAAAAGAGAATGTTGATGTCAGAAAAGACACACAAAAGTGTGACATCATTCATAATTATTAGTCATATTAGAAAGATGGTGTGGCAAATTTTTAAAAATGATTCACAATTCAATTTCTTCCTTGAGATTTGTGCATAGTGCATTGTAAGGAGTTATGCCCCTTTATTTTGTAAAGTTATGTGTTTTGCTCTTCACTACAAGGTTTTGTATGTTCTTGTATGAAGGATATCCATCGCTAAAAAATTGATGAAGGGAAAGAGGGTGTGTGAGTAAAACAGGAAATTTTGTAATTACCTATTTCTCTAAAGTGGTCCTTTTTATATTTTTCTTCATTGTTGAATTCTATAATCACGTGTGCATAGAATGGATTACAGTACATTCTCCTTGATGTATTAGGTCCTTATTTTTATGAATCATTCCTCTCCCCCATATCTTGTGTTTAGTTGACTCACTCTTGGTTAACTAAAGGAAGTTAGCAATGGCTTTTCTCTCCTGTGAGGGAAGAGACTTTCACAAGCCATAGGAGAAATTTTGAGTTTGGGAGCTGTTCATTCTGTGTTCCAGGGTTTTGTTTGTGTATCTGTGGATTCTGCTTTCTTTGTAAGAATAAGTTTGATTTTACTTTCAAATCTTCCTAAAAAATTACAATATGGCATAAGAACAATTTTATATATATATGGATACCTACATCACAATCCCACTGCACTGGAGAACCACACAAAAACATCCAGAATATCAGGAAACGTTTCCTTGAAACAAAACCTTGAGCCTACTAACCATTCATTAGCAATCAAGAATTTTTGTAAAATGATTTCCTCTGTATTATAGATTTAAATTTGTGATTATTATAAAATGGAGGAAACATTGAGAAGAATTTGGTTTCCTGTGATTATTTTTCTCCAAGTTAGAGTAGTTTAACATTATTTCATCCACAATAAGAAGAAAATCGGTTCCAAAAATTTATTTCAAAAAGGCATTCCTCACAAACTCATATCACTGAAGCCTCTTAATTTTAAAGAATTTACTATATAAAAGGGCTAAAGAGTTTCATTTCCAATTAGTATTGATCCAGTGCATGGAAAAAATCTTTCTCTCTAAGTAAAGGTTTATTAGTAGATGATAATAGATATTTAACCCTTGTTTTAAAATTGTGCTTTACCGAGTTTTTTAATTTATTTTTCATTTATACACAGACCAAATTTGGATAATAGTGACTATCATCCTAATCTGACTTATATGTAGTTTTCACCTCCAAAGTGCCCCATTCTTGTTTCTGTAAATACACAGAATCTGTAAACTAACAAAACATTTATGCACTCGATCATCATACTCATCAAACTATCTTCGATCAGCACATGACACCATGGTGGAATATTTCTTACATCATGATAAAATAACATGACATTTTTCCTCCTAGCCACAGACCATATCATGGTTTCAAAAATATTTTCCAAGCAGTGCATTCAATATTTCTGGAAATTTGTGTTTATGTGGTGTATCTGTTTTAAAGACTTGTGTTTTAATTTTTCCACATAGTCCTGTGTTGGCTTGTGGTCTTTTTTCCTTTTAATTCTAATTTTGAGAATTAGGGTGCAATTTCTTTTCTCCAGGATTCCACTCTTCTCTTTCTTTTCTATTTTTAGCAGTGCCTACACTCCTGCCTCTTCCTTTTACAAGGACAACATCCTCCATGCCCCCGAGGTCCTAATAATTACACTGCAGCACTAAAATGGATGTATCTGGTGTCTGGTGACTTTAAATAATGTTGACCCGCATTTGAGATGACTATAGTTGCTCATTCTATACTCATTTAATCCTCTGTCCTTGCATCCCATTGCTCTGAGTATCTCTCATTGGAAATACAATGCCTTTCCTAGTGATCTTGTTATTTGTGGTAATTTGTGCCAATGGATATGGGCAACTCCCAAAGAGGAAATTTTTCCTCAGATAGATGAATACCTTAATGGAAATTTCATGGAAAAAATTATTTCATGCCTTGGGAGGTTATTATGTCTGAATGTTCTACCTATAATATAATAATGAGAATTTTGTTTTAATTTATTTCCATTATATCAGATGAATTAATTTCCTTTATAAGTGTTTGTGCCATACTATCTCTTTCTTATCATTGACTATAATAAATCTAACCAAATTTCAATCCCTTTTAAAATTTATATTTTCTTTCAAACATATATCCATTTCAGTATATAATTTTGTGTTAAAGACTCTTGCAACACGTTTAAAAAGGCCATTCATTACTCCCTTTCTCCACATGTTGTGGTACATGATCATATAACAATGAAATGAATAAAAAACAAAAAAAATTTTTTAAGTATACCCAAAAATCACCTATATACAGCAGTGTCAACAAAGCCTTTGTGACGTGTATAATTTCTTCATTGTTCATCTAGATTTTCTGTCTTTATAATAATTATTATAGAAATATTGAACAGGTTTAATATTGAATAGAGGAATGCAAGCCTATGTGAATATAACAATCACCACAGAATGTATATATTGAGTATATAGGATATTGGTTAAATATTTATCATTGAAACAGATGTGTTTCAAAAAATATCCGTGATTTCAAAAAATGTAAACAAACAGTGCGGCATCCTTGATTTTTATTAGGCATGTTTGAAAGACAGTCTGGCCAAATTTTAAAAAATGACTCACAATTCAAGTTCCTCCTTGAGATGTGTGCATAGGTCCCCTGGAAGGAGTTATGCCCCTTTATGTTGTAAGATCATGTATTTTGCTCTTCACTACAAGTTTGTGTATGCTCATGTATGAATGACATCCATCGCTAAAATTGATGAAGGGAAAGAGGGTGGTGTGAGCCAAACAGGAAATTTTAGAATTAGCTATTTCTCTAAAGTGCTCCTTTATTTTTCTTCCTTTTTGAATTCTATAATGAAATGTACATAGAATGGATGGCAATACATTCTCCTTGGTGGACTAGGTCCATATTTTTATGAACCATTTTTCTCCACGATTATATCTTTTAAATAGTTGACTCCCTCTTTTTCAGCTAATGAAACGTACCAGTGACTTTTCTATCCAGTGTAGGAAGAGATTTTCACAAGCTATAGGAGAAATTTCAGTTTGGGAGCTCTTTATTCTGAATTTTAGCATTTTTTTTTTTGCTTGTATCTGTGGATTCTGCTTTCTTTTTAAGAATGAATTTGATCTATATTTATATACATACATGCATCACAATCCCAGTGCACTGGAGAATTACACAAAGATATTCAGAAAATCTGGAATGGTTTTCTTGAAAGAAACCCTGGAAACTCTTATCCATTCATTAAACATTCATGAAGTCATGTAAAAGGTTTTCCTCTGAATTATCGATTTAAATTAGTGATTATTAAAAAATGAAGGAATCACTGAGAAGAATTTGGTTTTCTCCTATTATTTTTCTCCAATTTGTGTAGTTTAATATTATTGCATTAACTACTAGGAAGAAAATCAGTTCTAAAAATTTATGTGAAGAAGTCATTCCACACAATCTCAAATCACTGAAGGCTCTTAATTTTAAAGAATTTAATATTTAAAAGGGCTAAAAATTTTCATTACCAATTAGCATTGACAGGGTGTGGAAAAATTCGTTTTCTCTAAGTAAAGATTTATTAGCAGGTGATAATAGATATTTAACCATTCTTTCAAAATTGTATTTTACCGAGTACTGTAAAATTATTTTTGTTTTTTAAATACAACACATTTGCTTATGAGAGAGTATCATCCTAATCTGATTTATATCTAATTTTCACCTCCAAACTACCACATTCTTACTTCTGTGAAATCATATTTTTTAACAGAATCTGTAAACTAACATAACATTTATGCACCCAATCTGCATACTCATAGCACTTTCCTCCAATATCACATGACACTGTGGAGGAATATTATTTACATTATGACAAAATATCAATAAAGTATTTCCTCCTAGCCACAGACCATACCATATGTTCAAAACTATTTCTCAAGTCCTGCCTTCAAGAAAGTTGTGTGTATTTGGTGTGTCTGTTTTAAAGACTCTTGTGTTTTAATTTTTCAACATAGTCCTAAGTTGGCTAGTGGATTTTTTTTCCTTTTCATTCTTATTTTGAGAAATACAGTGCAGGTTTTTAAATCCAGGATTCCTTTCTTCTCTTTCTTTTCTATTTTTAGCAGTGCCTTTTCTCCTGAGGTTGCCTTTTCCAAAGATCCCATTCTCCTTGTCCCTGAGTTACAAAAAATTACTCTGCAGCACTAAAATTGATGTATCTGGTGTCTGCTGACTTTTGATAATGTTGGCCCTCCATTGAGATAACAATAGTTTCTCATTCTATTCTCATTTCTTCCTCTGCCCTCGGAGTCCATTGCTCTGAGTATCTCGCATTGGTTTTCCTAATGATCTTGTTATGTGTGGGAATTTGTGCCAATGGTATGTGGGCAATTCCCAAAGAGGAATTTTTTACTCAGAAAGAATGAATGCTTTAACGGAAATTGCATCGTAAAAAAAAATTATTTCCTTCCTTGAGAGATTATGTCTGAATGTTCTACCTACAATATAATAATTAGAGTTTTGTTTTAATTTATTTCCATTACATCATATGAATTATTTTCCTTTATAATTGTTTGTGCTGTACTATCTCTTTCTTATCAATGACTATATTAAATCTAACAAAATTACAGTCCCTATTAAAATTTACATTTTTCTGTCAAACATTTATCCATTTCAGTATATAATTTTATAATAGAGACATTTGAAACTCATTAAAAAATTTCATTCACTGCTAACTTTCTCCACATGATGTTGTATGTGATCATATATCAATGGAATGGATAGATAAACAAAAAAATTATTTTCAAGGACACCCAGAAATACACCTATATATGGCGGTGTCAAAAAAGGGTTTGAAAAGTGAATAATTTCTTCTTTGTTCATCTGGATTTTCTTTCTTTTTTATAATTATTACAGAAATATTGAATAGGTTTAATATTGAAGAGAGGAATGCACTTCTCTGTGAATACACCAATCACCACAGAATGTATACATTGGGTAAATAGGATATTGGTTTAATATTTATAATTGAAACAGAAGAGTTTCAAAAAATATTCATGATGTCAGAAAACGTAAATAAATGTGTGTCCTAATGCATACTTATTAGGCATGTTTGAAAGACGGTCTGACTGAGTTTTAAAAAATGACTCACAATTCAAATCCCTCCTTGAGATGTGTGCGTACGTCCCCTGTAAGGAGTTATGCCCATTTTTATTGTACGGTTGTGTGTTTTCCTGTTAACTACAAGTTTCTGTATGTTCATGTATGAATGATATCCGTCCCTAAAAAATTGATGAAATGAAAGAGGGTGGTGTGAGTCAAACAGGAAATTATGCAATCATCTATTTCTCTAAAGTTGTCCTTTTTTTTGTTTTTCTTCATTGTTGGAGTTTATAATTATGTGTGGATAGAATGGAGGACTGTACATTCTGCTTGATATAGTAGGACCTTATTTTTATGATCCATTCCTCTCCCCCATGATATCTTCTGAATAGTTGACTCCCTCTTTGTCAACAAACTGTCCTTATCAAACACTTTTCTCTCCCATATGGGAAGAGACTATCACAAGCCATAGGAGAAATTTTGAGTTTGGGAGCTCTTTTTTCAGCGTTCCAGCATTTTTTGTTTTTTTTTTTTGTTTTGTTTTGTTTTGTTTTGTTTTGGTATCTGTGGATTGCCTTTTTTTGTAAAAATGAATTTGATTTTAATTCAATTCTTTCTTAAAAATTACAATATGGTGTAAGAACACTTACATATATATACACACACACATGCATCGTAATCCCAGTGCACTGGAGAATAACACAAAGATATTCAGAAAATCAGGAGTGGTTTTCTTGAAACAAACCTGGAGCCTCCTAACATTCAGTAAACAATCAAAAAGTCATGTAAAATGATTTCCTCTGAATTATCGACTTTAAATTGTGATTATTAAAAATTGGATGAATCGCTGAGAAGCATTTGGGCTCCTCCTAATTTTTTTCTCCATTTTGTGTAGTTTAATATTATTTCATTTTCTATTGGGAAGAAAATCGTTTCCAAAAATTTATGGGAAAAGGCCTTCCAAACAAACTCATATCACTGAAGCCTCTTAACTTTAATATTCTAATTTTGAGAATTAGAGTGCAGTTTCTTTTCTCAAGGATTCCTTTCTTCTCTTTCTTTTCTATTTTTAGCAGTACCTTTTCTCATGAAGTTGTCTTTTGCATAGATCCTATCTTCCATGCCCCGGAGTTCCAAATAATTGTTCTGCAGCACTAAAATTTGATGTATCTGGTGTCTGGTGAATTTGATAATGTTGGCCCTCCATTGAGATGACAATAGTTTCTCATTCAAATCTCATTTCCTGCTCTGCCCTTGGATTCCATTGGTCTGAGTGTCTCTGGTTGGAAATATTATGTTTTTTTTCTGGTGATTTTGTTATGTGTGGAAATTTGTGCCAATGGGATATGGGCAATTCCATTAGAAGAATTTTTTCTCAGAAAGAATGAATGCATTCATAGAAATTGCATGATAAAAAAAATATTTGAAGCCTAGAAGTTATTATGCCCTAATGTTAATCCTGCAATAAAATAATTAGAATTTTGTTTATATTAATTTCCATTACATCAGACTAATTATTTTCCTTTAAAAGTGTTTCTGCCATACTATCCCTTTCATATCACTGATTATATTAAATCTAAACAAATTTCACTCCCTTTATAAATTTCCATGTTTTGTCAAACATATCCATTTCAGTGTATAATTTTGTATTAAAGACATTTGCAACACGTTTAAGAAGTCCGTTCATTGTTCCCTTTTGACTCATGAAATTGTATGTGATCATATATCAATAAAAAGCATAGATAACGAAAAAATTTTTTCAAGGACTCCCCCAAAAAAATCTCTGCATGGCAGTGTCAACAAAGGGTTTGAGAGGTGAATAATTTTTTCTTTGTTCATCTGGATTTTCTGTCTGTATTATAATTATTTTAGAAATATTGAAAGGTTTAATAATGATTGAAGAGAGCAATGCACGCCTCTGTGAATATACCAATTACCAGGGAATGTTCGCGTTGGATAAATAGGCTATTGGTTTAATATTTATCATTGAAACAGGTTTGTTTGAAAATATATTATTGATGTCAGAAAAAGCACACAAAAATGCACCATCATTCATATTAGTCGGGTGTGAAAGATGGTCTGGCTAAGTTTTAAAAAATGACTCACAATTCAACTTCCTCCTTTAGATGTGTGCTTAGGTCCCTGTAAGAGGTATGTCCGTTTATATTGTAAAGTCCTGTGTTTCCCACTTCACTACAAGTTGTGTATCTTCATCTATGAATATATCAGTTGCTAAAATTGATTAATGGAAAGTAGGTGGTATGAGTCAAACAGGAAATTTTGAAATTACTTATTTCTCTAAAGTGGTCTTTTTTTGTTTTTCTTCATTGTTGGATTCTATAATCACTTGTTCATAGAATGGATGGCAGTACATTCTCCTTGGAGGACTAGGTCCTTATTTTTATGAACCATTCCTCTCCCCCATGATATCTTGTGGTTAGTTGACTCCCTCTTTGTCAACTAATGGACCTTACCAGTGACTTTTCTCTCCTGTGTGGGAAGAGACTTTCACAAGCCATAGGAGAAATGTAGAGTTTGGGAGCTGTTTATTCTGAGTTCCAGCTTTTTTTGTTTCTGTGTTTTGTATCTGTGGATTCTACTTTCTTTGTAAGAATGAATTTGATTTTTTTTCAATTCTTTCTAAAAAATTTACAGTATGGCACAAGAACACACGCACACAAACACACACACATATATATGGAAACATGCATCACAATCCCAGTGCACTGGAGACTAGCACAAAGTTATCCAGAAAATCAAGAAAGGCTTTCTAGAAACAAGACTTGGAGCCTCCTAACCGTTCAGTAAACAATCATGAAGTCATGTAAAATAATGTCCTCTGAATTGTCGATTTAAATTTGTGATTATTAAATATTGGAGGAATCACTGAGAAGCATTTGGTTTCCTCCTATTATTTTCCTCCAATTTGTGTAGTTTAATATTATTTCATTAACTATTAGGAACAACACCATTTTATTTGAAAAAATTTCTTTGGAAAGGCTTTCTGCACAAACTCATATCATTGAAGTCTCTTAATTTTAAAGAATTTACTATTTAAACAGGCTAAAAGTTTCATTTTCAATTAGCATTGACAAGGTGTGGAAAAATTCTTTCTCTCTAAGTAAAGATTTATTAGTAGATGCTAATAGGTATTTAAACATTCTTTTAAAATTGTATTTTACTGAGTACTGTAAAATAAATTTGGTTTTCCAATACAACAAATTTGCATATGAGAGACTATCATCCTAATCTGAGTTATATCTAGTTTTCACCTCTAAACCGTCCCATTCTTGTTTCTGTAAATAAACATTTTTAACAAATTCTGTAAACTAACAAAAACTTTTTGCTCTCAATCATCATACTCACTGAACATTTTTTGAACATCACATGACAGCATGGTGGAATCTTTCTTACATCATGATGAAAAATTTTGTCATTAGTCCCCCCTAGCCACAGACTATACCATATATTCAAAACTATTTTCCAAAGCCCTACCTTCAACATGTCTGGAAATTTTGATGTTTTTGGTGTGCCTATTTTAAAGACTTGTATTTTAATTTTTCCACACAATCCTGGGTTGGCAAGTGGATTTTTTTCATTTTAATTCTAATTTTAAGAATTAGGGTGCAATTTGTTTTCTCCAGGTTTCCATTCTTCTCTTTCTTTTTTTTTTTAAGTGACTTCTCTCCTCCTGCTGCCTTTTCCAAAGATCTCATCTTCCACACCTCTGAGTTCCAAATAGTTACTCTGCAGTGCTAAAATTTGATGTAACTGGTGTCTGGTCACTTTTGATAATGTTGACCCTCCATTGAAATGACAATAGTTTCTCATCTGTTTTCATATCTTCCTCTGCCCTTGGATTCCATTGCTCTAAATATCTTTCATTGCAAACAAGAAGGTTTTCCTAGTGATCTTGTTATGTGTGGGAATTTGGGTCAATGGGATATGGGCAATTCCCAAAGAAAAACTTTTTACTCAGAAAGAATGAATGCCTTAAAGGAAATTGCATGGAAAAATTAAAAAGTAAAATTACTTCTTGCCTTGAGAGATTATGATGTCTGAATGTTTATAAGTGTTTGTGCCATACTATCTCTTTCTTAACATTGACTGTATTAAATTTAAACAAATTTCACTCACTTTTAAAATTTACATTTTCTCTCAAACTTATATCCATTTCAGTATTTGATTTTATATTAATTACATTTGCAACCCATATAAAAAGGCCATTCATTGCTACCTTTCTCCATATGATGGTGTATGTGACCATATATCAATGGAATGGATAGATAACCAAAAAATTTTTTTCATGGATACCCATAAACTCACTTATATATGGCAGTGTCAACAAAGGGTTTGAGAGGTCATTAAATTCTTCTTTGTTCATCTGGATTTTCTTTATTTACTATAATTATTATAGAAATATTGAATGGGTTTAATAATGATTGAAGAGAACAATGCACTCCTTTGTGAATATACACATTGGAAAAATAGGATACTGGTTTAATATTTATCATTGAAACAGATTTGCTTTAAAAAATATTGTCAATGGGAGGCGGCTGTGGCTCGGTCAGTGGGGCTCCCGTTTGCCACATGGGAGGCCCCGGTTCGGTTCCCGGGGCCTCCTGGTGGGGGCGGGCCTGCCCGCGCAGCGTGGTTGGCTGACCCGGCGAGCGCAGGCAGCAGGGGGGGGATGAATGAATAAATAAAAATAAAATCTTTAAAATATATATATATATATATTGTCAATGTCAGATAAAGCACACACAAATGCCGCATCATACATTCTTATTATTTGTTTGAAAGACTGTCTGGCCAACTTTTAAGAAATGATTCACATTTCAATTACCTCCTTGAGATGTGTGTATAGCTGCACTGTAAGGACTTATGACTCTTTATTTTGTAAGGTCATTTGTTTTGCTCTTCACTACAAGTTTTTGTATGATCATGTGTGAATTATATCCATAGCTAAAAAATTGATGAATGGAAAGATGGTGGTGTGTGTCAAAGAGGAAATTATGTAATTACTTATTTCTCTAAAGTAGTCCTTTTTTGTTTGACTCCATTGTTGGATTCTATAATCACATGTGCATAGAATGGATGGCCGCACATTCTCCGTGATTGAGTGGTCCTTATTTTTATGAACAATTCCTCTTCCCCATGACATTTTGTGAACAGTTTATTTAGTCTTTGTCAACCAATGGACCTTACCAGTGACTTTTCTCCTGTGTGGGAGGAGACTTTCACAAGCCAAAGGGTAATTTTTGAGTTTGGGAGCTGTTTATTCTAAGTTCCAGCGCTTAGTTTGTGTATCTGTGGATTCTGGTTCCATGTAAGAATGAGTTTGATTTTATTTCCAATACTTTCTAAAAAATTACAATATGACAAAAGAACACTTATATATATATGGATACCAACATCACAATCCCACTACACTGGAGAACAACACAAAGATATCCAGAAATTCTGGAAAGGCTTTCTTAAAACATAACCTGGAGCTTCCTAAGCATTCTGTAAAAAATCATGAAGTCATGTAAAATGATTTCCTCTGACTTATCATTTTAAATTTGTGATTATTAAAAATTGGAGGCATCACTGAGAATAATTTGGTTTCCTCCGACTATTTTTCTCCAAGTTAGTTTAACATTATATATTTCAGCAATTAAGAAGAAAATCGGTTCCAAAAATTTCTTTGAAATAGGCATTCCACGTAAGCACATATCACTGAAGCCATTTTATTTTAAAGAATTTACTATTTAAATCGTAAAAAGTTTCTTTGCAATTAGCATTGACTCAGTGTGTGGAAAAATTCTTTCTTTCTAATTAAAGGTTTATAGGTAGATGCTAATAGATATTAAAACATTCCTTTAAAATTGTATTTTACCAAGTACTTTAATTTTATTTTTTTTAATACACCAAATTTGAATATGAGAGATCATCCTAATCTGAGTTATATCTAGTTTTCACCTCCAAACTGCCCCACTCTTCTTTCTGTAAATACACATTTTTGAACAGAATCTGTAAACTAACAAAACATTTATGCACTCGATCATCATTCTCACAAAACTTTCTTTGAGCATCAAATGACAATGTGGTGGAATCTTTCTTACATCATGGTAAAATATCATGATATTATTCCCCCCTAGCCTCAGACATACCATATGTTCAAAACCATTTTCCAAGACCTACCTTCAACATGTCTGGAAAGTTGTGTGTATGTGGTGTGTCTGTTTTAAAGACTCTTGTGTTTTAATTTTTCCAGATATTCCTCAGTTTGCTAGTGGATTTGTTTTCGTTTTAATTCTAATTTTGAGAATTAGGGTGCAATTTATTTTCTCCAAGATTCCATTTTTCTCTTTCTTTTCTATTTTTAGCAGTGCCTACTCACCTGCTGCTGCTTTTTTCAAAGACCCTATCCTCCATCTCCCTGAGTTCCAATTAATTACACTGCAGCACTAAAATTTGATGTATCTGGTGTCTAGTGACTTTTGATAATGTTGGCCCTCCATTGAGATGACAATAGTTTCTCATTCTATTCTCATTTCTTCCTCATCCTTTGGATTCCATTGTTCTGAATATATCTCATTGGAAATGCAATGGTTTTCCTAGTGATCTTGTTATGTGTGGGAATCTGTGCCTATAGGTTATTGGCAATTCCCAAATAGGAAATTTTTACTCAGAAAAAATGAATATCTTAAAGGAAATTGAATGAAAAAAATTATTTCATGACTTTAGAGATTATTATGTCTGAATGTTCTACCTGTAATATAATAATTAGAATTTTGTTTTAATATATTTCCATTATATCAGATTATTCTCCTTTATAAGTGTTTGTGCAATACTATCTCTTTTTTATCATTGACTATATTAAATCTAAACAAATTTCACTCCCTTTTAAAACTTACATTTTCTCTCAAACTCATATTGATTTCAGTATATAATTTTATATTAAAGATGTTTGCAACACGTTTAAAAATCCAATCATTGTTACCTTTCTCCACATGATGTGGGCGGTGATCATATATCAATGGAATGGTTAGAAAACCAATACATTTTTTTTCAAGGACACCCAGCCAGAAATACCCCTATATATGGCAGTGTCAACAAAGGGTTTGAGAGGTGAATAATTTCTTCTCTATTCATCTGGATTTTCCTTCTTTATCATAATTATTATAGAAATATTGAATGGGTTTAATATCGATAAACAATGCATGCCTCTATTCATATATAAATCACCATGAAATGTACACATTGGGTAAATAGGATATTGGTTTAATATTTATCATTGAAACAGATTTGTTTCAAAAAATATTTGTAATGTCAGAAAATGTAAACAAAATATGTGGCATCATTCAAACTTATTAGGCATGTTTGAAAGACTTTCAGGACAAGTTTTAAGAAACGAGTATCAATTCAGGATCCTCTTTGAGCATAGGTCCACTGTAAGGTGTTATGCCCCTTAATATTGTAAGTTTGTGTGTTTTCCTCTTCACTACATGTTTGTGTATGTCCATGTTTGAATGATATCTGTCGCTAAAAAATTGATGAAGGGAAAGAGGATGGTATGAGTGAAACAGGAAATTTCGGAATTACCTATTTCTCTAAAATGATCCTTTTTTTGTTTTGTTTTTCTTCATTGTTGGATTCTATAATCACATGTGCATATAATGGATGGCAATACATTCCCCTTGATGGACTAGGTCCGTATTTCTATGAACAATTCCTCTCCCCCATGATAACTTGTGAATAGGTGACTCCCTCTTCCTCAACTAATGGACCTTACCAGTGACTTTTCTCTCCTGTGTGGGAAGAGGCTTTGTCAAGCAAACAGAGAAATTTTGAGTTTGGAAGCTGTTTATTCTGAGTTCTAGCGTTTATTGTGTGTGTGTATCTGTTGATTTGCTTTCTTTGTAAGAATGAATTTGATTTTATTTCAATTCTTTCTAAAAAAATTACAATATGGCAGAAGAACACTTATATATATATATATATATATTGATACATGCATCCCAATCACAGTGCACTGAAGAACTACACAAAGATATCCAGAAATAAGGAATAGTTTTCTAGAAACAAAACCTGGAGTCTCCTATCCATTCATTAAACAATCATGGAGTCATGCAAAATGTTTTCCTCTCAATTATTGATTTAAATTTGTGATTATTAAAAAATGGAGGAATCACTGAGAAGCATTTGGTTTCCTCCTATCATTTTTCTCCAATTTGTTTTTTTAAATATTATTGCATTAACTATTAGGAAGAAAATCAATTCCAAAAATTTATGTGAAAAATTCATTCCACACAATCTCATATCACTGAAGCCTCATAATTTTAAAGAATTTACTAATTAAAAGTGCTAAAAATGTTTCATTTTCAATTAATATTGACAAGGTTTGGAAAAATACTTTCTCTCTAAGTAAAGATTTATTAATAGACTATTATAGATATTTAGCCATTCTTTTAAAATTGTATTTTCTGAGTACTGTAAAATTAATTTTGTTTTTTGAATACAACAAATTTGCTTATGAGAGATTATCATACTAACCTGAGTTATATCTAATTTTCTCCTCCAAACTGCCACATTCTTGTTTCTGTGAAATCATAATTTTTAACATTATCTGTAAACTAACATAACATTTATGCACTCAATCTGCATACTCATAGCACTTTCCTCCAGCATCACATGACACAATGGTGGAATATTTCTTTCCTCATGACAAAATATCATGACATTATTTCCCCCTATCCACAGACCATGCCATAATGTTCAAAATTATTTTTCAAGCCCTGCTTTCAACATGCCTGGAAAGTTGTGTGAATTTGGTGTGTGTTTTAAAGCCTCTTGTGTTTTAAATTTTTTCACATAGTCCTGGGTTGGTTAGTGGATTTTTTTTCCTTTTCATTCTTATTTTGAGAATTTGAGTGCAATTTCTTTAATCCAGGATTACATTTTTCTTTCTTTACAATTTGTACCAGTGCCTTTTCTCCTTAGGCTTTCTTTTCCAAAGATCCCATCCTCCATGCCCCCAAGATCCAAATAATTAATCTGCAGCACTAAAATTTGATGTATCTGGGGTCTGGTGACTTTTGATAATGTTGGCCCTCCATTGAGATGACAATAGTTTCTCATTCTATTCTCATTTCTTGCTCTGCACTTGGATTACATTGCTCTGAGTGTCTCTGGTTGGATCTATGAAGGTTTTCCTAGTGGTCTTGTTATGTTTGGGAATTTGTGCAAATGGGATATGGGCAATTCCCAAAGATGAATTTTTTTCTCAGAAAGAATGAATGCCTTTATGGAAATTGCATGATAAAAAAAATATTTCATGCATAGAAGTAATTATTCCTGAATGTTGCTCCTGGAATAAAATAATTAGACTTCTGTATATATTAATTGTCGTTATATCAGACCAATATTTTCCCTTACAAGTGTTTGTGCCATGCAATCTCTTTCATTTCATTGATTATATTAAATCTAACCAAATTTCACTCTCTTTTAAAATTTACACTTTCTCTCAAACATATCCATTTAAGTGTATAATTTTATATTAAAGACATTTGCAACACGTTTAAGAGGCCATTCATTGCTACTTTTCTCAACATGATGTGGGATGTGACCATATATCAATAAAAATTTTTTAATTTTTTTTTAATTTTTTATTTTTTTGTAGATAAACAAAAATTTTTTTTCAAGGACTCCAAGAAAAACATCTCTGCTTGGTAGTGTCAAGAAAGGGTTTGAGAGGTGAATAATTTCTTCTTTGTTCATCTGGATTTTCTTTCTTTATTATTATTATTATAGAAATATTGAAAGAGTTTAATAATGATGTAAGAGAGCAATACATGCATCTGTGAATATACCAATCATCAGGGAATGTACACATTGGATGAATAGGATATTGGTTTAATATTTATCATTGAAACTGATTTGTTTTAAATAATATTGTTGATGTCAGTAAAAGCACATAAAAGTGTGGCATCATTCATGCTTATTTGTTCTGTTTGAAAGACGGTCTGGCCAATTTTTAAAAAAGATTCACAATTCAATTTCCTCCTTGAGATGTCTGCATAGGTACTCTGTAAGGGGTTATGCCCCTTTATTTAGTAAGGTCGTGTGTTTTACTCTTCACTACAAGCATTTGTATGTTCATGTTTGAATGATATCCACTGGTAAAAAATTGAAGAAGAGAAAGAGGGTGGTGTGAGTCAAACAGGAAATTAGGGCATTAAATATTTCTCTAAAGTGGTCCTTTTTGTTTTTCTTCATTGTTGAATTCTATAATCATGTGTGCATAGAATGGGTGGCAGTACCCTCTCCTTGATAGTCTAAGTCCTTATTTTTATGAACCATTCCTCTTCCCAATGATATCTTGTGAATAGTTGACTCTCTCTTTGTTAACTAATGGACCTTACCAGTGACTTTTCTCTCCTGTGCGGGAAGAGGCTTTCACAAGACATTGGAAACATTTTGAGTTTGCAAGCTGTTTAATCGGAGTTCTTGCATTTTGTTTGTGTATATTTGGATTCTGCTTCCTTTGTAAGAATGAATTTGATTTTATTTCCACTTCTTCCTAAAAAATTACAATATGGCATAATAACATGTATAGATAGATAGATAGATAGATAGATAGATAGATAGATAGATAGATAGATGATAGATAGATAGATAGATAGATAGATAGATAGATAGATAGATAGATACCTACATCACAATCCCACTGCACTGGAGAGTTACACAAAGATATCCAGAAAATCATGAATGGATTTCTTGAAACAAAACTTGGAGCCTCCTAACCATTCAGTCAACAATCATGAAGTCATGTAAAATGATTTCCTCTGAATTATTGATTTAAATTTGTGAATATTATGAAATGGAAGAATCACTTGGAAGAAGTGGGTTTCCTCCAATTTTTTATCTCCATATTAGAGAAGTTTAAAATTATTTCATCAACAATTAGGAAGAAAATCGGTTCCAAATATTTATTTGAAAAAGACATTCATCAAAACTTCATATCACTGAAGCCTCTTAATTTTAAAGAATTTACAATTTAAAAGGGTTAAAAGGTTTCATTTTCAATTGCAGAAACAAGGTGTGTGGAAAACTTCTTTCTCTCTAATTAAAGTTTATTAGTAGAAGATAATTGATATTTAACCCTTTTTTTTTAAATTGTGCTTTACCAAGTACTTAAATTTTTTTTAACTACACTTAATTCGGATATGAGGGACTATCACCATTATTCACCCTTAGCCACAGACCATACCGTATGTTCAATGCAATTTTCCAAGCCCATCCATCAATATGTCTTGAAAGTTGTGTTTATGTGTTGTGTCTGTTTTAAGGACTCATGTGTTTTAATTTTTCCACATAGTCCTGTGTTCACTAGTCAATTACTTTCCTCTTCACTTTAATTTTGAGAAGTATGGAGCAATTTCATTTCTCCAGGATTCCATTCTTCTCTTTCTTTTCTATTTTCAGCAGTGCCTTTCCTCCTGAGGCTGTCTTTTTCAAAGATTTCATCCTCTATACCCGCCGAGTTCCACATAATTACCCTGAAGTACTAAAATGGATATATCTGGTGTCTGGTGAATTTTGATATTGTTGGCCCTTCATTGAGATGACAATTGTATCTCATTCTATTCTCCTTTCTTCCTCTGCCCTTGGAAGCCATTGCTCTCAGTATCTCTCATTGGAAATACTATGGTTTTCCTAGCGATCTTGTTAAGTGTGGGAATTTGCATCATTGGGATATGGGCAATCCCAAAAAGGAATTTTTTTCTTAGAAAGAATGAATGCCTTAATGGAAATTGCATGATAAAAAAAAATTATTTCATGCCTAGAAGTTATTATGCCAAATGTAACTCCTGGAATAAAATAATTAGAATTTTCTTTATCTTAATTTTGATTATATCAGAGTAAATATTTTCCTTTATAAGTGTTTGTGCCATACTATCTCTTTCATATCATTTATTTTTTTTAATCTAACCCAATTTCACTCCCTTTAAAAATGTACATATTCTATAAAACATTCCCATTTCAGTGTATAATTTTATATTAAAGACATTTCCAAAATGCTTAAGAAAGCCATACATTGCTCCCTTTCTCCACATGATGTCGTATGAGAGCATATATCAATAAAATGGATAGATACCCAAAAAATTTTTTCAAGGGCTCCCAGAAATACATCTCTACAAGGCAGTGTTAACAAAGTGTTTGAGAGGTGAATAATTTCTTCTTTGTTCATCTGGATTTTCTTTCTTTATTAAAGTTATTATAAAAAAATTGAAAGGGTTTAATAATGATTGAAGAATGCAATATACGCCTCTGTGAATATATCAATCACCAGGGAATGTACACATTGGGTAAATAGTATAATGGCTTAATATTTAGCATTGAATCAGATTTGTTTCAAAAAGTATTCATGGGAGGACACAAGATGGCGTTAGTGTAGGAGGGCGCACACTGCAAGCTCCCAGAGCAAGGCGGATTGGGGATGGGGTACTGCCTGGGGGTCTGTGCTGTGCACGCGTGGAGTGAGAAGCTTGGGACATCTATCTGCGCGGATCGGTGGTGTGGACCGAACGGTGGAGATTCGTGAGTTTTGAGGTTGCCGGTGGAGGTTGGCACAGGCGGCTGAGCCCTGCGGTTAGGGGAAAAAAAATAAAACGGCCATTTGGAGCCACGGGCGGGGCGAAAAAGTTTTATTTTCTGGGGATCTGGCTCCTGGCGCCCCTTGGACCTTGTGTGAACAGAGCAAATGAGCTAATCAGCACCCAGTGAACCGGAGGGGGGATTTTGTTCGGGGAACAGAGCTGATTTCCCTAGCCACCCAGGGATAAGACCTGGGCCGCTGCGGAGCCAGGAGGAAGGGACACTTCCCAAAAAAGGGAGGGTTCGGTTGGAAGACAGGGAAGGGTATTTTATATTTTTAGACATTGATCTGGCTGCCTGCACCACCCCATAGCTTTGGGGAGCAGATAAGCCGACCTGAAGCAGCATCAGGCTGAGAGCAGATGCAAATCTGCACTTAAACTGATTTACTGAGCAGCCCGGTGATGCTGGAGCTCAGCGCCAGAAGGGGTGGAATCCGCTGTCTTTAGCACTCCTCACTGACTAACATCAGAGCTACAGCTAAATTGGGGAGCCCGGAAAGTGGGACGTGCTTGATTAATTTCCACGGGCCCAGCTAGGGTCCCTTCCGTAAGGGGGTTGGTCTAGAGGAGGAATTATTTTGGGTCCTGCATTTGACTAAAAAAAAAAAAAAAAAAAAGTGAGGTCACCTCAACAAATGAAAAATAAATTCTTTTTAATTTAGTTTAATAGCTAAAAGCTGCTTCAGGACCTGCATATAGAACCCTGTGGGGAAATTCATTAATAAACACAAGTAGGCAGGAAGGATCCACGTGGACCCTATGGGAATCATTGACCCCCCTTAGCTCTGTTTGACTGCTTGCACGTGTGGATCTTTGGTTTCTCTCTGTTACTTTCTGGTCTATTGCTATTATTCCCGTTTTCCTCCCCCCTTCCTTTTTCCTTCTATTTTTTTATTTTTTTAAATAGGTGCTGCCAGCTGCTCATTTCTTTGCTGGGCTTCTTATTCAGTAATTTCCCACTCGCTGTATATATTGATTCTGTATTACAAACTACCGCTTATCCTTCCTGCATGTTTCTGCCTTCTGTTTTCTGTTGTGGCTCTTAGAGACAACATTTTTTCATAGGCCCACAACTTAAAGGTGTAAATTTCTATCCCATCTATTTTGTTTTCTTCTTCTTCTTTTCTCTTTTTTTTTTTATTAGTATTAACTTTTTCCTTTCAGACCTTTCTCTACTATTTCCCTCCCTCCTCATAATTCTAGCCTTCTAAATCAATATATATATATATATATTCCTCCATTTGTTTTCCTAGTCCATTGTAGGAACTACATATTTTTTCATAGTACTCTACACTGCCTACACAAGTTAAATATTCATCTCATTAAGTCTCATTTTGCCCCTCTTCTAACTTTTATCAATATTTATATTATCCTTCTGCCTTCCTTAAATCTTTTGATTCCTCTGGCCCTAAACTTTTGCCTTCAAGGGAACATAGAAAGAAGCAAGGAAATAAAATAAGAAGAAAAACTGCCAAAGAGAAAACTTAACTCACACGCAGAACCAACAGCTAAATAAAATTCTAGAGCATAGAGAAAAGCTAATCAACTGAACAAACCCATCAAGATAATATGATGACCAGAGGGCAACAGAAAAATACAAATGACTCTGAGAAACTGGAAAACATGGACCAGTCCAGTGCACAAAATAAAAACCAGGAAGCAATGCAGTACATCGAACAACTAATCAAAGCTATCCAAACAAATATGATGGACCAACTTAAAGAACTGAAGGAAGAGATTAAGGATATAAAGAAGACACTGGGAGAACATACTGAAGAAATAGCTAACACACCTAAAAAGGTAATGGATATGATGGCGAACAAAGACACAAGTCAAGAAATGAAAAAGACACTGGACTCACATGGCAGCAGAATTGAACAGGCAGAGGAAATAATTAGTGATATGGAAGACAATACAGTTGAAATCAAAGAGACTGTAGAAAAGATAGACAAAAAGATAGAAAAAATCCAGTATGGTCTCAGGGAATTAACCGATAATGCAAGACGCACACACATACGCATTATGGGCATCCCAGAAGGAAAAGAGAAGGGAAAGGGAACAGAAGGAGTGTTGAAGGAAGTTATGGCTGAAAACTTCCCAACTCTATTGAGAGAGATGGATGTGCAGATCCAGGAAGCACAGCGCACCCCAAATAGTATAAATCCCAACAGGCCAACTCCAAGACATATACTTGTCAAA
>JAKSZT010054396.1:132365-206426 GCA_026826555.1 Tolypeutes matacus
CCTACCTATGTGCCAGGTGTGCATGAAATCTAGGTGGAGCTGCAACTCCTACCCTACAGCTCAATGGACTCATCCAAGTCACCTGGTGAGGAGCAATTCACCTGGCGATGGGCAAAGGCCATCCCATGGAATGGAGAGGGCCTGCATTTGCAGGCAGGATCATCCCACCCACCATATCCATGGGATATAAGCCCTCTCTCACTTGGAGTTGGAGTGGACATCACCATCCCAGTCCCCTCAGGATTGGGGAAAGGACTATGGACTAGAGTGGACTTGATGATATTCTCTTGTTCACATATGGTGATTCTAGCAATGCAAGAAATTATAACAATGAGTTGGAGCCAGTGGCCACTTGACACTTTTGGGGTAGGGAGGGGACGAGCAGTTGAAATACAGGGGCTTCTTTGGGAGTTGGAGGTTGTCCTGAGTACTGTTGTGGCAACGGATGTAGGCCATTTTAAATCAGCACACACCACTCACAACTGAGTGGGAGAGAGTGTGGTCTACAGTGTGAACTGTGGTCTATAGGTGGTGGCAAGGCTCCAGGATGTGTAAGTTCATTGTGGTTGGTGGGCCACACTGTGGGAGATGTTTGTGTGGGATGTGTTGGGAGGTGTGGGAAGTGGGCAATATGGGAATCCCAGTGGGTTCCGTGTAATATTTTGGGTAATCTAAGCACCTCTTAAAATATATGTATATATATATATATATATAAACAACATTTTTGTAAGCAAATACACATATATGCATATATATTTAAATATCATTTTGCAAATGTTTGTATGTATTGTGAGAATTTTGATTTTTACCCATAATAAAAAAAAAAGTCATGAAAAATATTTAAAAAAAAAAAAAAGAAAGAAACTAAGTAAGATACAGCTTTCATTGACTACTATGCACTTATTTTCCTTAACAGTTAATGTCAAAACATTGGTTTTACCTAACACTCTGGGAATGCAGTATATTTTTCAGTTTTGAAAACTAATTCAAATATTGGTTTCATTGACTTCTATGCATTTGTTTTCACTTACAATCAATGTTAAACTCTGATTTTACCTAGTGCTCTGTGAATGCAGTATGTTCTTCATTTTGGCAACTATGACAGATACCGCTTTCATTGTGTGATATGCACTTTTTTTCCCACTTAAATCAAATGAAAAGTTTAGTTTTACCTAATATCTCTGTGAGCAGTATATTCTTCAGATTTTTAAACTAAGCCTGCTACTGGTATCATTAACTGCCATGCACTTGTTTTCTCTTACAATCACTGTGAAAACAATGATTTTATCTAATGCTCTATGAATGCCAAATATTCTTCAGGTTTGAAAACAAATCCAGACGCTGGTTTCATTGACTTCTATGCACTTATTTACACTTACATTCAATGTCACAACACTGCTTTACCTAACACTCTCTGAATGCAGTATTTCTTCCAGTTGAAAATGAAGCCAGATATTGATTTCATTGACTGATTTGCACTTGTTTTGACATACTATCAATGTCAGAACACTGGTAGTACCTAAGTTCTTTGAATGCCATATGTTATTCTTTGTTGAAAACTAATCCTGATACTGATTTCATTGACTGCTATGCACTTGTTTTCATCTACAGTCAATGTCAAAATCCTGATTTTTACCTAATGATCTGTGAAAGCAGTATGTTCTTCAATTTTGAATATTAAGCCTGATACTTGTTTCATTAACTGTTATGCAGTTGTTTCACTTACAATCAATGTAAATACATTAGTTTTACCTAACACTCTGAGAATGCAGAATGTTCTTCTCTTTTGAAAAATAAGCCACATAATGGTTTCTTTGAATACTGTGCACTTGTTTTCAGTAACAGTGTCAGACATTGGTTTACCAAAGACTTGAGAATACATTATGTTCTTCAGTTTGTAAAACTAAGGTAGATAATGGTTTCTTTGCCTGTGTGCACTTGTTTCAATTACACTCAATGTCAATAACCAGGTTTTACCTAATGCTCTGTGAATGTAGTATGTTCTACAATTTTGAAAAATAAACCAAATACTGGTTTCATGACTGCTATGAACTTCTTTACCTTTACACTGAATTTCAAAACACTGATTTTACGTAACACTCTCTGAATGCAGTATGTTCTTTAATTTTGAAAACTCAGTGAGATACTGGTGTTATTGTCTACTATGAAATTGTTTTTACTTACATTCAAATTCAGAACACTGGTTTAAACTAATGCTCTCTGAATGAATTATTTTCTTTAGTTCTGAAAACTAAGTAATATACTGGTTTCAATGATTCTATGGACTTGTTTTTACTTACAATCAATATCAAAACAGTGGTTTTACATAATGCTGTGTAAATACAGTATGTTCTATGGTTTTGAAAACTAGGTCAGATAGTGGATCACTGACTGCTATGCCCTTGGTTTCACTTACACTGAATAACAAAACACTGGTTTTACCATACACTCTGTTAATGCAGTATGTTCTTCAGGTTTGCAAATTGAGCCAGTTACTGGTTTCATGGACTGCTATGAACTTGTTTTCACTTACACTCAAAATGAAAATCCTTGTTTAACCTAATGCTCTGTGAATGTAGTATATCTTCAGTGCTGAAAGCTAGGTATGATAGAGGTTTCATTGACTGCTGTGCACTTGTTTTCACTTACAATCAATGTCAAAACACTGGTATTATATAACACTCTGTGAATGTATTAGGTTCTTCAATTTTTAAAACTAAGCCACTTACTGGCTTCCTTGACTGCTGGGAACTTGTTTTCACTTACAAACAACATCAAACCCTGGTTTTACCTAATTCAGTGTGAATGCAGTATGTTTTTTGGTTTTGAGCACTAAAAAATATTTGTTGCATTGAATCCTAATGACTAGTTTTCACTTTCATTCAAGTTCAAACTCTGATTTTATCTAAAGCTCTGTGAATGCAGTATGTCCTTCAGTTTTGAAAACTAAGCCAGATACTGTTTTCCCTTAGTGCTATGCCCTTGTTCTCACTTACATTCAATGAGGAAACCCTGGTTTTACCTTATGCTCTGTTATATAGTTAGTTTTTTAGTTTAGAAAATTGAGATAGTTACTGGATTCATTGACTGTTATAAACTTGTTATCACTTAAACTCAAAGTAAAACACAGTTTTAAATAATGCTCTGTGAATGCAGTATCATCTTCTGTTTTGAAAAGTAAGCCAGATACTGGTTTAACTGACTGCTATGAATTTGATTCCACATACAATCTGCATCAAAACACTGGTTTTATGTAATGCTCTGTGAATGCAGTATATTTTTTGTTTTTGAAACCTAAGTCAGGTATAATTTCATTAATTGATATGCACATGTTTTGACATCCTTCAATGTCAGAAAACTGGTTTTACCCAAGCCCACTGAATGCAGAATGCTCTTCAGTTTTGAAAACTAATCCTGATATGGCTTCCATTGACTACTATACACTTGTTTTAGCTTACAATGTCAAAGCTCTTGATTTACCTAAATATCTGAGAATGCACTATATCCTTCAGTTCTGAAAACTAAGCCAGGTACTGGTATCATTGACTGCTAGGCACCTGTTTCCACTTACAATCAATGTCAAAACACTGGTTTTATCAAATGCCCTGTGAATGCATTATGTTTCTCAGTTTTAAAAACTAAGCTGGATACAGGTTACATTGATGGCTATGCACATGATTTCACTTACAATCAATGTAAAAACACTGGTTTTACGTATTGCTCTATAAATGCAGTATATTCCTTGGTTTGTAAACTAAGCCAGGCATGATTTCATTGACTTATATGCACTTGTTTTGAGAAACAATCAATGTCAGAACACTGGTTTTACACAAGCTCTGTGAAGTCAGTATATTCTTCATTTTTAAACTAATGCTGATACTAGTTTCACTGACTACAACACACTTGTTTTAGGTTATACTCAACATCAAAGCCCTTTTTTCACCTAACTATCTGTGAAAGTACTATGTTCTTCCGTTTTGAAAACTAAGCCAGATCCTGGTATCATTCACTACTATGCACTTGTTTTCATTTACAATAATGTCAAAACACTGGTTTTATCTAACACTCTGTGAATTCATTATGTTTTTCAATTTTGAAAACTAAGCCTGATGCAGTTTTTATTTACTGCAATGCACTTGATTTAACTTCCAAGCAATGTCACAACACTGGTTTTACCTAACTCTCTGTGAATGCAGTTGGTTCCTCGATTTGGTAAAACTAAGCCAAATAGTGGTTTCATTGAATTCTATGCAACAGTTTTCTCTTATAGTCAGTGCCAAAAATCAGAGCTTTACTTAATGCTCTGTGAATGCAGGATGTTCTTCACTTTTGAAAACTAGGCCAGATACAGTCAATGTATCTGACATACAGTCAATGTCAAAACTCTGGTATTCTCAAATGTTCTGTGAAAGCAGTATGTTCTACAGTTTTGAAAAATAAGACAGATACTGGTTTCATTGACTGTTCTTCAGTTGTTTTCACCTATAGTAAATGTCAAAACCAAGGTTTTACCTAACACGTGGTGAAAGCAGTATGTTCTTCACTTTGAAAACTTAACATGGTATTGGTTTCATTGACTGCTATGGACTTGTTTTCAGTTGTACTCTATGGCAAAACCCTGGTTTTATCTAATACTCTGTGAACACAATATATTGTTCAGTTTTGAAAAATACCCTAGATACTAGTTTCATTGACTGCTATACACTGTTTTCAACAACAATCAATGTCATAACTCCAGTTTTACCAAACGCTATGTGTATACAGTATGGTCTTCATTTTTGAAACTTAAACAAGCTACTGGTTTCATAGACTTTTATGCACTTCTTTTCACTTACAATCAACGTGAAAACACTGCTTTTACCTAACACTATGAATGTTGTATGTTCACCTGTTTTGAACACTAAACCAGATATTGGTTTCATTGACTGCTGTGCACTTATTTTCACTTACAATCAATGTCAAAATACTGGTTTTACCTCATACTCTGTGAATGTATATATTCTTTTGATTGAAAATTAAGGAAGATACTGGTTATATTGAGTGCTATGACCTTATTCTTTCTTATGATCAATGTCAAAACAGTGGTTTAATCAAATGCATGGTGAATGCATGATGTTCTTCAGTTTTGAAAACTAAGCCAGATACTGGATTCACTGAGCACTATGCACTTGTTTTCACTCAAAGTCAATTTCAAAATCCAGGTTTCAAACAATGCTCTGTGAATTCAGTATGTTCTTCAGTTTTGACAACCAAGGCAGGTACTGGCTTCATAAATTGCTATGTGCTTGTTTTCACTTACAATCAATGTCAAAACACTGGTTTTACCTAATGCTCTGTGAATACAGTATGTTATTCAGTTTTGAAAATTAAGCCAGATACTGGTTTTCTTGAATGTTATGCACTTGTTTTCACTTACAGTCAATGTCAAAACACTGGCTTTATGTAATGCTCTGTTAATGCAGTATGTTCTTAGTCTTAGAAAACTAAACCACATACCACTTTCATTGACTACTCTGCAAATGTTTTCACTTACAGTCAATGTCAATACTAATGTTTTACCTAAAGCTCAGTGAATGCACTATGTTCTTCAGTTTTGAAAAGTAAGAGAGATACTGGTTTCATTGACTGCTATGCACTTGTTTTCCCTAACAGTCAATGTCAAACTCTGGTTTTACCTAACACTCCGGGAATGCAGTATGGTTTTTCAGGTTTGCAATCTAAGTCAAATAGTGCTTTCATTAATGCCTATGCACTTTTTATCACTTACAGTCAATGTCAAAACACTGGTTTTACCTAATGCTCTGTGAATGCAGTATGTTCTTCTGTTTGGCAACTAAGCCTGATACTGCTTCCATTGACTGTTATGCACTTTTTTTCACTTATAATCAATGTCAAACCACTGGTTTTACTAATGCTCTGTAAATGTATATTGTTCTTGAAAACTAAGCTAAATAGTGGTTTCATTGAATGTAATGCACGTTTTTCACGTACAGTAACTATCACGGCTCTGGTTATACCAAATGCTCTAGGAATGCAGAATGTTCTTCAGTTTTCAAAACAAACCATATACTGTGTTCATTGTGTCCTGTGCACTTTTTGTCACTTACAATCAATGTTAAAACACTGGTGTTACCTAACACTCTGTAAATATAGTATGCTCTTCAGTTTTGAAAATGTAGCCAGATATTGGTTTCATTGACTGATATGCACTTGCTTTGACTTACTGTCAATGTCAGAACACTGGTTTTACCTAAGCTCTGTGAATGCCATATGTTATTCAGTGTTGAAAACTAATTCTGATAATGATTTCATTGACTGCTATGCACTTGTTTTTGCTTACAATCAATATCAAAATACTGGTTTTATCTAACACTCTGTGAATGCGTTATGTTTCTCAGTTTTGAAAACTAAGCCAGATACAGGTTACATTGACTGCTAAATGCCCTTGATTTCACTTACAATCACTGTCACAACACTATTTTACCTATCTCTCTGTGTATGCAGTTGGTTCTTCGGTTTTGTAAACTAAGCTAAATAGTGGTTTCATTGAATTCTATGCAATAGTTTTCTCTTGCAGTCAAACTCAAGAATCGGAGCTTTTACTTAATGTTCTGTGAATGCAGTATGTTCTTCACTTTTGATAACTAAGCCAGATACTGGCTTCATTTGATGGCTATATGCACTGTTTTCACTAGCAGTCAATGTCAAAACACTAGTTTTCCCAAATGCTCTGTGAAAGCAGTGTGGTAAAGTTTTTAAAAATATGACAGATACTGATTTCATTGATTGCTATGCACTTTTTTCACTTATAATCAATGTCAGAACACTGGTTTTACCTAATGCTCTGTGAATGCAGTATGATCCTCAATTTTGAAAACTAAGGCAGATACTGGTTTCATTGACTGTTATGAAATTGTTTTCACTTACATTCAGGGTCAAAACACAGGTTTTACCTAATGGTTTTTGAATGCAGTATATTCCTCAGTTTAGTAAATTAAGCCAGTTATGATTTCATTGACTGATATACACTTTTTTTGACTAACAATTAATGTCAGACATAGGTTTTACCCAAGCTCTGTGAATGCAGTATGTTCTTCAGTTTTGAAAACTAATCCTGATACTGGTTTCAATGACTGCTATGTTCTTATTTTAGCTTACACTCAATGTCAAAGCCCTCTTTTTTCCTAACTATCTGTGAAAGCACTATGTTCTTCAGTTTTGAAAACTAAGTCAGATTCTGGTATCATTGACTGCTATGCACTTGTTTTCACTTACAATCAATGTCAAAACACTGGTTTTACTAACACTTTGTTTGCTCTTTGCTTTTGAAAACTAAGCCAAATAGTGGGACCATTGAATGCTTTGCCCTTGTTTTCACCTACAGTCAATGGTAAACCCTCGTTTTACCTAACTCTCTAAGAATGCAGTATGTTCTTCAATTTTGAAAACCATGCCAAACAATGGGTTTATTAAATGCCAGGCACTTGTTTTCACATACACTCAATGTCAAAACTCTGGTTTTATGAAAATTCTGAGAATGCAGAATTACCTTTACTTTGAAAACTAAGCAAGATACTGGTTTCATTGACTGCCAATCAGGTGTTTCCACTGACAAACAATGTGAAAACACTGGTTTTACCTAACACTCTGTGAATATATTATGTTCTTCAGTTTTGAAAAAAGCCAAATACTAGTTTATGGACTGCTCTGCCCTTGTTTTCACTTACAATCAATATCAAAACACTGATTTTACCTAACTGCTTATGAATTCAGTACATTCTTCAATTTCAAAAACTAAGAAATATACTGGATTCAATGATTCTAGGCACTTGTTTGAGCTTAAAGTCAAATTCAAAACCCTGGTTTTACCTAATTCTGTGTGAATGCAGTGTTCTTCAGTTTTGAAAAGTAAACCAAACTGTGGTTTCATTGAATACTATGCATAAATTTTCAATAGAATCAATGTCAAAACACTGGTTTTACCTTACGTTCTGTGAATGCAGTATGTTCTTCCATTTTGAAAACTAACCAGATGCTGGTTTCATTGGCTGCTCTAGACTTGTTTTCACCTACACTTAGCATCAAAACACTGGTTTTACTTAACGCTCTGTGAATGCAGTGTATTCTTCAGTTTTGAAAACTAAGCTTGGTGTGATTGTATTGACTGTCATGCACTTGTTTTGACTTAATTCAATGTCAGAACACCTGTTTTGCACAAGCTCTGTGAATGCAGTATGTTCTTTGGTTTTGAAAACCTGTCCTGATATTGGTTTCATTGACTGCTTTGCACTTGTTTTAGCTTACAGTCAATGTCCATGCACTGGTTTTACCTATCTGTGAGAGCACTATGTTCTTAAGCTTTGAAACTAAGCCAGATTCTGGTGTCATTGACTGCTATGCACATGTTTTCACTTAAAATCAATGCCAAAACACTGGTTTTACCTAATGCACTGTGAATATGGTAAGTTTTTCATCTTATAAAACTAAGCCAGATACTGCTTTCATTTACTACTATGCACTTGTTTTCACTTACAGTCAATGTCAGGACCAATGTTTTACCTAAAGCTCAGTGAATGCATTATGTTCTTCAGTTTTGAAAACTAAGCCAGATACTGGTTTCATTGACTTCTATGCACTTGTTTTCACTTACAGTCAATTTTGAAAGCCAGGCTTACATAGTGCTCTGTGAATGCAGTATGTTCTACAATTTTGAAAAATAAACCAGATACTGGTTTCATTGATTGCTCTGCTCTTCTTTTCTCTTAAAATCAATGTCAAAATACTTGTTTTACCTTACACTTTGTGAATGCAGAGTCTTCTTCATTTTTTGAAAACTGAGAAATTTACTGGTTTCTTTGACTGCTATGAACTTGTTTTCACTTACATTCAAAGTCAAAATGCTGGATTAAGCTAATGCTCTGTGAATTCTCTATGTTCTTCAATTTAGAAACTAAGTAAGATACTGGTTTCATTGACTGCTATGCACTCCCTAACAGTCAATGTCAAACACTGGTTTTACTTAACACTCTAGGAATGTTGTATGTTTTTCTGTTTTGAAAACTAAGTAAAAGAGTGGCTTCATTGACTTCTATGCACTTGTTTTCACTTACAGACAATGTAAAAACCATGGTTTTACCTACTGCTCTGTGAATGCTGTATATTCTTCAGTTTGGCAACTAAGCCAGACACTGCTTTCATTGCCTGCTAGGTACTTGTTTTCACTTAATACCAATGTCAAAACATTTGTTTTACATCACACTTTGTGAATGCAGTATGTTCTTCATTTTTGAAAACTGAACAAATTACTTGTTTCTTTCATTGCTATAAACTTGTTTTCTCTGGCACTGAAAGTCAAAGCACAGGATTAACCTAACGCTCTTTGAATGCCATATGTTCTTCAGTTTAGAAACTAAGCAAGATATTCATTTCATTCACTTCTATGCACTTGTTTTCCCAAACAGTTAATATAAGAAAACACTGGCTTTCCTAACACTCTGAAAATGCACTTTATTTTTCAGTTTTGAAAACTAAGGCAAAGAGTGGATTCATTGTTTTCTATGCACTTGTTTTCACTTACAGACAATGTCAAAACCCTGATTTTAACTAACACTCTGTGATAGAAGTATGTGCTTCGTTTTGGAAAAGAAAACCAGATACTGGTTTCATAAAAAACTGTGCACTTGTTTTCACTTACAATCAATGTGGAAACACTGGATTTACCTGTGCTCTGTGAATGCAGTGTATTCTTCAGTTTTGAAAATTAAGACAGAACGTGGTTTCATTGACTGCTATGCACTTGTTTTCACTTACAATCAATGTCCTAAAACTGGTTTTACCAAGGCTCTGTGAATCCAGCACCTTCTTCAGGTTTGAAAGCTAAGCCACATACTGGTTTCCTTCACTGCTATGCACTTGTTTTCACTTGAATTAGACTTGTTTTACAGTCTAATTCAAAACCCAGGTTTTACCTAACAGTCTGTGAATGCAGCATGTTCTTCAGTATTGAAAAATAAGCCAAATACTCTTTTCATGACTGTTATGAACTTGGTTTAATGTACATTCAAGGTCAAAACACTGGTTTTACTGAATGCTCTGTGAGTACAGTATTTTTTTCAGTTTTGAAAACTAAGCAAGATACTGGTTTCATTGGTTGCTATGCACTTGTTTTCACTTACAATGTCAAAACCCTGATATTATTTAATGCTCTGTGAATGTATTATATTCTTCAGTTTTAAAAACTAAGCCAGATACTTTTTTCATTGACAGATATACACTTGTTTTCACTTACAGTCAATATCAAAACCCAGGTTTTACCTAATGCTCTGTGAATGTGGTATGTTTTTTGGTTTTGAATACTAAGCATGATACTGATTTCATTAATGGCTATGTACTTGTATTTACTTAGAATAAATGTCAGAACACAGGTTTAACCAAATGCCCTGTGAATGAAGTATATTCTTCAGCTTTGAAAACTAAGCCAGATTTCCTTTCATTAATTGCAATGCCCTTGCTTTCACTTACAGTCAATGTCAAAACCCTGGTTTTACCTAAAGCCCTTTGAATGCATTCTGTTGTTTGGTTTTGAAAGCTAAACCAGATACTGGATTCATTGACTGATATGCACTAGTTTTCACTTAAAATCAATGTCAAAACCCTGGTATTACCTAATGCTCTATGAATGCAGCATGTTCTTCTTTGAAAACTAAGCCAGATACTGCTTACTTTGGCTACTATGCAGTTGTTTAACTTACAATTAATGTCACAACACTGGTTTTACATAACCCTGTGAGTGCAATATGTTCTTTGGTTTTGAATACTAAGCCAGATACTATTTACATTGAGTACTATGCACTTGTTTTCACTTACAGTCTATGTCAAATCCCTGGTTTTAACTAATGCTCTGAGAATGCAGTATGTTCTTCGGTTTTGAAAACTGAGCCTGATACTTGTTTCATATTGCTGTGCACTTGTTTTGTTATACAGTCATAGTAAATCCCTGTATTTACTAAAGCTCTGTGATTGCAGTAAGTTCTTCAGTTGGTAACCAAAGCCAGATATTTGTTTTATTGGCTGCTATGCACTTGTTTTCACTTAGAGTCAATGTCAGACCCCAGGTTTTACCTAATGCTCTGTGAATGCATTATGCTATTCAGTTTTGAAAGTAGGCTAGATTCTGGTTTCATTAATGGCTAAACACATATTTTCACTTACAGTCAATCTCAAAACAATGGTTTTACCTAACACACTGTGAATATAGTACATTGTTCAATTTCAAAATTAAGCAAGATACTCATTACATTGACTGTGTGGCACTTGATTTCACATGCAATCAATGTCAAACCACTGCTTTTACCTAACACTCTGTGAATGCAATATCTTCTTTGGTTTTGAATACTAAGCCAGACTGTTTTCATAGACTGCTGTGCACTTGTTTTCACTTACAGTCAATGTCATACCACTGGTTTTACCTTACACTTGGTGAATGCAGTATGTTCTTTGGATTTGTAAACTAAACCAGATACTGGTTTCAGTGACTGCTATGCACTTGTTTTCACTTACAATTAATGTGAAAACACTGGTATTCTTAATGCTTTGTGTGTGCAGTATGTTCTTTGGTTTTGAAAACTAAGCCAAATATTTCTTTCATTGACTATTATGCACTGTTTTCACTTTCAGTCAATGTCAAAACACCGTTTTTATCTAATACTCTGTGAAGGCGGTATGTTCTGCAGATTTGAAAACAAAGCCAGATTCTTGTTTCACTGATTGCTATGCACCTGTTTTAACTACACTCATTGTCAAAACCCAGGATTTATCTAATGCTATGTGAATGCAGTATGGTTTTCAGATCTGAAAAGTAAGGCAGATACTGGTTTCATTGAATGCTATTCACTATTTTCACTTACAATTTCAAAACTTTTACCAAACATCTGTGAAGGTACTATTCTTCGGTACTGAAAACTAATCCAGATACCACTTATATTGACTGCTCTGCACTGGTTTTCACTTATAATCAAGGTCAAAACACTGGTATATCAAATGCTCTGTGAATGCAGTATGTCCTTCAGTTTTGTTAACAAAGCGAGATACTGGTTTCATTGACTGCACTGGTCTTATTTTAGCTTACAAACATGTCAAATGCTGGTTATACCTAACACTCTGTGAGTGCAGTTGTTCTACAGTTTTGAAAATTAAGCAAGATACTGGTTTTATTGAAATCTATGCACCTGTTTTCACTTACTGTCAAAACACTTTTTTAAACATGTACTCTGTGAATGCATTATGTTTTTTGTCTTGAAACTAAGCCAAATGCTGGTTTCATTTACTGCTATGCACTTGTTTTTACTTTCAAATAATGACAAAACTCTTGTTTTAACTAACACTCTGTGATAGACGTATGTGCTTTGGTTTTGAAAACTAAGCCAGATACCAGTTTCATAAAGTGCTGTGCACTTGTTTTCACTTACGATCGATGTCCAAATACTGGCTTTATCTATGATCTGTGAATGCAGTATATTGTTCAGTTTTGAAAACTAAGCCAGATACTGGTTGCCTTCACTGCTATGAACTTGTCTTCACTTAAAGTCCATTTCAAAACACAAGTTTTACCTAATGGCCTGTGAATGCAGCATGTTCTTCAATATTGAAAACTAAGCCAAATACTGGTTTCTTGACTGCTATGCACTTGGTTAAACTTACAGTCAATGTCAAAACCCTGGTTTTACCTAATGCTCTGTGAATACAGTGTGTTCTTTGTATGTGAAAACTAAGCCAGATACTGCTTTTTTGACTACTATGCACTATTTTAACTTACATTTAATGTCACAACACTGCTTTTAAATAACTCTGTGGTACAGTATGTTCTTTGGTTTTGAAAACTAAGCCAGATACTGTTAACATTGACTGCTATTCCTTATTTTCACTAATATTCAGTCTTAAACACTGGTTTTACCTAACTCTCTATGAATGCAGTACGATCTTTGTCTTTGAACACTAAGCCAGATACTTTTTTCATTGAATGCTATTCACTTGTTTTCACTTATAGCCAATGTAAAATCCCAGGTTTTACCAAACATGCTGTGAATGCATTATGTTCTTCAGTTTTGAAAACTAAGCCATATACTGGTTTCATTGAATGCTATGCAATTGTTTTCACTTACAATATCAAAATGCTGGTTTTACCTAACCTTCTGTGGAAGTATTATGTTCTTCAGTTAAGAAAACTAAGCCAGATACTGTTTCATAAACTGCTGTGTACTTGTTTTCACTTACAATCAATATCAGAACACTCATTTTATCTAATGCTCTGGGAATGAATTATGTACTTCTGGTTTGAAACTAAGCCTACTAGTTTCATTGACTGCTAAGCACTTCTTTTTACTTACAGTCAATGTCAAAACAGTAGTTTTATCTAACACTCTGTGAATTCATTATGTTCTTCATTTTTGAAAACTAAGCCAGATACTGTTTTCATTGAGGGCTATGCACTTGTGTTCATTTACAGGCAATGTCAAAACCCATTTTACCAAAAACTCTGGGAATGCATTATGTTCCTTGGTTTTGAAAACTAAGTCAGATACTGGTTTCATTCACTTCTATGCACTTGTTTCTGCTTACAGTCTATGTCAAAACCATGGTTTTACCTAACACTCTGTGAATGCAATATGTCCTTCAGTTTTGAAATATAAGACAGAGGCTGATTTCATTGGGTGCTATGCAATAGTTTAAACTTACAATCAATGTTAAAACACTGTTTTTACCTAATTATCTGTGAATGCAGTGTGTTCTTCATCTTTGAAAATTATGCCAGATACTGCTTTCATTGGTAGTTATGCATAGTTTTCTCTAACACTCAATTTCAAAACACAGTTTTTACCTAGCATTCTGTGTATACAGTATATTCTTCAGTTTTGAAAAATAAACAAGATACTGGTTCATTGACTACTGTGCACTTCTTTTCACATACAAACAATGTCAAAACTCTGATTTTACCAAATACTCTGTGTATGTAGTATGTTCTTTTATGATAACATTGACTTCTATGCACTTGTTTACACTTATGATCAATGTGAAAACACTGGTTTTACCAATGCTCTGTGAGTGCAGTATGTTCTTTGGTTGTGAAAATTAAGCCATATGCTTCTTTCATTGACTGCTGGGCACTTGATAACACTTACAGTCAATTTTAAAATCCTGGTTTTACCTGAGACTCAGTGAATACATTCTGTTTTTCAGTTTTGAATATTAAGGTGCTTACTGGTTCATTGACTGCTGTGCATTTGTTTGCACTTACACTCAAGGTAAAAGCAGTGGTTTTACCTAACACTCTGTGAATGGAGTACATTTTTGGTTAGTAAAGTAAGTCAGTTACTGTTTTCATTGACTACTATCCACTTGCTTTCACTTACAATCAATGTCAAAACACTGCTTTTACCCAATGCTCTGTGAATTCAGTATATTTTCATTTCTGAAAACTAAGCCAGATACTGGTTTCATTGACTGCTATCCACTTGTTATCCAATGTCAAAACATTGGTTTTACCAAACACTCCATGAATGTGGTATATTCTTTTGTTTAAAAAACTAAGCAGGATATTGGCTTCATTGACTGCTTTGCAATTGTTTTAACATACAATCAATGTCAAAACACTGGTTTTACCTAACATTCTGTGAATGTAGTATATTTATTTGCTTGAAAATTAAGGAAGATACTGGTTACAGTGACTGCTATGAAATTGTTTTCACTTACAATCAATGCCAAAACCTTGGTTTTACTTAATCTCTGTGAATGCATTATGTTCTTCAGTTTTAAAACAGTCAAATACTGTTTTCATTGACTGCTATCTTCTTGTTTTCACTTAAAATCAATGTCAAATCATTGGTTTTACCCAACCTTCAGTGAATGTGGTATATTCTTCTGTTTTGAAAGCTAAGCAGGATATTGATTTCATTGACTACTGCGCAATTGTTTTATTCTACAATCAATGTCAAAACACTCTTTTTACCTAATGCTCTGTGGAGGCATTATATTCTTCATTTTTGAATACTAAGACAGATATCAGATTCATTGATTGCAATGCATTTGTTCTCACTTACAGTCAATTTTAAAACCCAGGGTTAACCTAATCCACTGTGAATATAGTAAATCTTTCATTTTTGAAAACTAAGCTGGATACTGTTTTCATTGACTGCTATGCACTTGTTTTCAGCTACAGTCAATTTCAGAACCATAGTTTTACCTAATGGCCTGTAAATGTAGTCTGTTCTGAAGTTTGATAACTAAGCAAGATACTGGCTACATTACTGCTCTGGACTTGTTTTCACTTATGATCAATGTCTAAATGCTGGTTTTATCAAATGCTCTGTGAAAGCACTAAGTTCTTCAGTTTTGTAAACAAAGGAATATACTGGTTTCATTGACTGATATGCACTTGGATTTACTTACAATCAAGGTCACACACTGATTGTACCTAACGCTCTGTCAATGCATCATGTTCTTCATTTTTGAACACTGCCAGACATTGGTTTCATTGACTGCTATGCATTTTTATATTAATGACAAAATACTGGTTTTACCTAAGACTCTGTGAATGCATTACATTCTTCAGTTTTAAAACTATGCCAGATACTTGTTTCACTGAGTACATGCACTTGTTTTCACTTAGAGTAAATGTCAAAATCCTGGTTTTACCTAAAGCTCTTTCAATGCAGTTTGTACTACAGTTTTGTAAACTAAGCCAGATGCACTTTCATTGAGTGCTATGCCCTTGTTTTCACTTTACAATCAATGTCAAAACCCTGGTTTTACCTAACACTCTGTGAATGCATTATGTCCTTCAGTTTTGAAAATTTAGTTGCATACTGGTTTCATTGACTGCTGTGCACTTGTTTCCACTTACAGTCAAGGAGAAAAACACTGGTTTTACTTAACAATCTGTGAATGCAGTATATTTTTCAGTTAGGAAATTAAGGCTGTTACTGTTTTCATTGGCTTCTATCCACTTGTTTTCACTTACAATCAATGTCAAAACACCGCTTTTACATAATGCTCTGTGAAACAGCATGCTTTCATTTTTGAAAACTAAGCCAGATACTGGTTTCATTGACTGCTATCCACTTGTTTACACTTACAATCAATGTCAAAACCAAGCTTTTACCTAAAGCTCAGTGAATACATTATGTTCCTCAGTTTTGAAAACTAAGCCAGACACTGGATTCATTGATTGCTATTCATTCATTGGATTCATGGATTCATTTACAATCAATGGATTCATTTACAGTCAATTTCAAAACACAGGTGAACTCTGTGAATTCAGTACATTCCTCAGTTCAGTAAACTAAGGCAGATACTATTTTCATGGAAGGCTATGAACTTGTTTTCACTTACAATCAATGTCAAAACCCAGGTTCTGCCTAATGTTCTGTGAATGCAGTATTTTCTTCAATCTTGAAAACTAAGCCACATATTGGTTTCTTTAATAGCTATGCACTAGTTTTCACTTACAATCAATGTCAAAACACTGGTTTTACCTAATGCTCTGTGAATCCAGTATGTTCTTGGTCTTAGAAAAGTAAGCCAGATACCGGGTTCATTGACTGCTCTGCAGTTGTCTTCACTTACGGTTAATGTCAAAACCAAGGTTTTACCTAAGACTCAGTGAATGCATTACGTTCTTCAGTTTTGAAAACTAAACCTCATATTGGTTTCTTTAAGAGCTATGCATTTGGTTTAACTTACAATCAATGTGAAAACACTGATTTTTTCTATTGCTCTATGAATACAGAATGTTGTTCATTTTAGAAAACTAAGCCAGGTACTGGTTTGAATGACTGTTAGGCACTTGTTTTCTCTTACAGTCAATGTGAAAATATTGGTTTTATCTAACACTCTGAGTATGTAGCATGTTCTTCTGTTTGAACACTAAACCAGATACTGTTTTAATTGACTGCTATGGAGTTGATTTCCTTTACAGTCAACGTGATAACCCTGGCTTTATCTAACACTCTGTAAATGCAGTACAATTTTTGGTTTGGAAATTAAGTCAAATACTGTTTTCATTTACTGCTATCCACTTCTTTTCACTTACAATCAATGTCAAACATTGGTTTTACCTAACATTCTGTGAAGGAAGTATTGTCTTCTTTTGTGAAAACTAAGCCAGATATTGGTTACATGACTGCTATGCACTTGTTTTCACTTAACTCATTATCAAAACCCAGGTTTTACCTAATGTTCTCTGAATTCAGTATGTTCTTCAGTTTTGGAAACTAAGCCAAAGACTGGTTTTATTAACTGCTTTGCACTCATTTTCACTTACAGTCAATATCAGAACAATGGTTTTATCTAATGTTGTGTGAATGCAATATGTTATTCAGTTTTGAAAACTAAGCCAGACACTGCTTTCTTTGACTTGTAAGCACTTGTTTTCACTTACAGTCAATTTCAAAACCCAGGTATTACTGAATGATATGTGAATTCAACATGTTCTTCCATTTTGAAAACTAAGCCAGATACTGGTTTCTTTAACAGCTATGCACTAGTTTTCACTTACAATCAATGTCAAAACACTGGTTTTACCTAATGCTCTGTGAATTCAGTATGTTCTTCGTCTTAGAAAAGTAAGCTAGATACTGGGTTTATTGACTGCTATGCAATTGTTTTCACTTATGGTTAATGTCAAAACCAAGGTTTTACCTAAAGCTCAGTGAATGCATTATGTTTTTCAGTTCTGTAAACTAATCCAGAGACTGATTTCATTAACTGCAATGCACTCATTTTCACTTGCAGTCAATGTTAGAACACTGGATTTACCATATTCTCTGTAAATGCTGCATGTTTTTTGGTTTTGAAAACTAAGCCAGATACTGTTTACATTGGCTATCATGCACTTGTTTTCACTTAGACTTAATGTCAAAACACGGGTTTTAGCTAATGCTCTGTGTATGCAGTACACCTTCCTGTCTGAACACTAAGTCAGATACTGTTTTAATTGAGCAATGCACTTGATATCCCTTACAATCAATGTGATAACCCTGGTTTTACCTAACACTGTGTAAATGAGTTAGGTTTGCAGTTAGGAAATTAAGTCAGATACTGTTTTCATTAACTGCTATACACTTCTTTTCACTTAAACTCAATGTCAAATGTTGTTTTACCTAACATTCTGTGAATGCAGTATGGTCTTCTGTTTTGAAAACGAAGCCAGATATTGGTTACAGTTGATTGCTATGCACTTGTTTTAACTTAAAATCAATGTCAAAACACTGGTTTTACCCAGAACTCTGTGAATGTATTATGTTCTTTTCTTTGAAAATTATGGAAGATCCTGGATACATTTACTGCTATGAACCTGATTTCACTTATGATCATTGTCAAAACTGGTTTTATCGAACACTCAGGGAATGCAGTATGTTCTTCATTTTTGTTTAAAAACCAAGATACTGGTTTCATTGACTGCTATGCACTTATTTTCACTTACAATCAATGTCAAAACACTGGTTTTACCTAATATTCTGTGAATTCAGTATGTTCTTCAATTCTGGAAATAAGTCAGATACTACATTCATTGAGTGCTATTCACTTGTTTTCACTTAGAGTCAATTTCAAAACCTAGGTTATACCTATAGCTCTGATTTCAGTATGTTCTTCAGTTTTGTAAACTAAGCCAGATACTGGTTTCATTGGTTACTATTCACTTGTTTTCACTTAAAATCAATGTCAAATCATTGGTTTTACCCAACACTCTATGAATGAGGTATATTTTTCTGTTTTGAGAAGTAAGCAGAATATTTCTTTCATTGATTGCTATGCAATTGTTTTAACTGACAATCAGTGTCAAAACACTGGTTTTACCTATAGCTCTGTGAATGTAGTATGTCCATTTGCTTGAAAATTAAGGAAGATATTGATTACAGTGACTGCCATGAACCTGTTTTCACTTACAATATCAAAACACTCTTTTTACCTAATGCTCTGTGAATGCATTATGTTTTTCATTTTTGAATACTAAGCCAGATACCGAATTCATTGATTGCAAAGCATTTGTTCTCACAGTCAATTTAAAAACCCAGGTTTAACCTAACCCACTGTGAATACAGTAAATCTTTTGTTATTGAAAACTAAGCCAGATACTGTTTTCATTGGCAGCAATGCACTTCTTTTCAGTTAGTCAATTTCAAATCCCTGGTTTTATCAAATGTGCTGTGAATGTAGTCGGTTCTTAAGTTTGAAAACCAAACAAGTATTGGTTGCATTGACCGCGATGCATTGGTTTTAACTTATGATCAATGTCAAAAGGCTGGTTTTATCAAATGCTCTGTGAAAGCAGTATGTTCTTCAGTTTTGTAAACAAAGCAAGATACTGGTTTCATTGACTACAATCCACTTGAATTAACTTACAATCAATGTCAAACAGATTTTACCTAACACTCTGTGAATAAATTATGTTTTTCTGTTTAAAAACTAAGCCAGATACTGTTTTACAGGCTGCTATGCACATTTTTCACTTACAATCACTTTCAAAATCCAGGTTTTACCTAATGCTCTGTGAATTCATTATGTTCTTCAGCTTTAAAACTAAGCCAGATACTGGTATCATTAACTGCAATGCACTCGTTTTCACTTACAATCAATATCATAACAATGGTTTTACCTAATGCTTCATGAATGCAGGATGTTATTTAATTTTGAAAACTAAGCCAGACACTGGTTTCATTCACTGTTATGCCATTTTTTCTCTTACGGTCAATGTCAAAACATTGTTTTTTTTCCTAATGCTCTGTGAATGCAGTATGTTCTTCATCTTAGAAAATTAAGCCAGGTACTGTTTTCATTGACTGCTATCCACTTTATTTCACTTATAATCATTGTCAGAACATTGGTTTTACCTAACACTCCATGAATATGGTATATTTTTCTGTTTTGAAAACTAAGCAGAATATTGGTTTCATTGACTGCTATGCAACAGTTTTAACCTATAATCAATGTCAAAACACTGTTTTTACCTAATACTCTGTGAATGAATTATGTTCCTCATTTTTTACTAATAAGGCAGATACTGGATTTGTTGATTGCAATGCATTTGTTCTCACTTACAGTCAGTTTCAAAACCCAGGTTTAACCTAATGCACTGTGTATAAATAAGTTTCTCAGTTTTGAAACCTAAGCCAGATACTGCCTGCAGTGCACTTGTTTTAAGTTACAGTCGTTTCAAACCCTGATTTACTGAATGTGCTGTGAATGTAGTCTGTTTTTAAGTTTGAAAGCTAAGCAAAATACTGGTTACATTGACTGCTATGCACTTGTTTTCATGTATGATCTACTCTAAATGCTGGTTTTATCAAATTCTCTGTGAAAGCAGTATGTTCTTCAGTTTTGTAAACAATGCAAGATACTGGTTTCAATGACTGCTTTTCATGTGGATTAATTTACAATCCTTGCCAAACACTGATTTTACCTAATGCTCTGTCAATGCATCATTTTCTGCAGTTTTGGAAACTAAGCCAGATACTGGATTGAGTGACTGTTATGCACAGGTTTTCAATTAGAGTGAATTTCAAAACCCAGATTTTACCTAACATTCTGTGAATTCATTATGTTCTTTAGTTCTGAAAACAAAGTCATGTACTCTTTACATTGACTGTTATGTACTTATTTTCACTTAGACTCAATGTCAAGACACTGGTTTTAGTAATGCTCTGTGTATGTAGCTTATTCTTCTGTTTGACCACTAAGCCAGACACTGTTTTAATTGACTGCTATGCACTTGATTTCCCTTACACTCAATGTGATAAACCTGGTTTTACATAACATTCTGAAATTACAGTACATTCTGTGGTTTGAAAATTAAGTCAGATACTGTTTTCATTAACTGCTATCCACTTATTTTCACTTAAAATCAAGGTCAAACGTTGGTTTTACCTAAAATTCTGTGATTGCAGTATGGTCTTCTGTTTTGAATACAAAGCCAGATATTGGTTACATTGACTACTGTGCACTTGTTTAAACTTAAAATCAATGTCGCCGGTTAGAGTCACTTAGCCAGGTGCAGCCGAAGTGTGGTTGGCGTGAGAGACCAATGCTGAATCCCTCAGCTATCTGTCCTTTATTCCGTACTCTATAGTGATGCTACAGAACAAAGAGGAATGGACAAAAACATTGGCAAGCAACTCAATAAAGCTTATGAAGCCTTCTGGCAGGCATGCATGGATAGAGATTTTGCAGTAAGAGAACTACAGCAAAAGACTGAGAACTATGAGCAAAGAATACGTGAGCAGCAGGAACAGCTGTCACTTCAACAAACTATTATTGACAAGTTAAAATCACAGTTACTTCTTGTGAATTCCAATCAAGATAAGTGTTACGACTATGTTCCCCTGCTTGAAGACAGTGAATCAAGGAAGAATAATTTGACTCTTGATCAACTGCATGGTAACATGAAACCAGGAATACCAAGAGAAAAACAATCTAAGATAAGAAGACAAGAAGTTTCTTCTCTTAGAAAAGAAACTTCACCAAGGAGTCTTGGCATTCCATTAGTCCATGAAAGGAGTTATATAGAAAAGACTTTCTGGGATCTGAAAGAAGAATTTCATAGAATATGCATGCTAGCAAAAGCACAAAAAGACCACTTAAGCAAACTTAATGTACCAGACACTGCAACTGAAACCCAGTGCTCTGTGCCTGTACAATGTATGGATAAAACAGATAAATAAGATGTGCTGTTTAAGCCTCAGGCTAAAGATGATATAAATAGAGGTGCACCATGCATCACATCTGTCACACCAAGAGGACTTGGCCAAGATGAGGAAGACACCTCTTTTGAATCACTTTCTAAATTCAATGTCAAGTTTCCACCTATGGACAGTGATTCTACTTTCTTACATAGCACTTCAGAGAGACCCAAAGTCCTTGGTCCTGCCACATCTGAGGCAACATGTCCAGACAAATTTAATGTGGAGCTCAGAGACAATCCAGGAAACTTTGTTAAAACAGAAGAAACTGTATTTGAAATTCAGGGAATTGACCCCATAGCGTCAGCTATACAAAATCTTAAAACAACTGACAAAACAAAACCCTCAAATCTTGTAAACACTTGTATCAGGACAACTCTGGATAAAGCTCCCTGTTTGCAACCTGGAGACTATAATGCATTATATGTAAATACCTATCCACTTCAGGACCCATCTGATGTATCTTATCGCTCACTCGATTCCTCAGGAAAAGCTATCTGAGGACCACAGCAGCCTGTTTGGAAGCCCTATCCTAATCAAGACAGTGACTTATTGGTACTAAATGGTACAGACTCAGAACTGCATATATCTCGAGTATGTGAATTCTGTCAAGCAGTTTTCCCTCCATCCATTACATCCAGGGGGGATTTCCTACGGCATCTTAACTCACACTTTAATGGAGAGACTTAAAGACTCACTCGAAAACAAACATATCAAGTTCTGTGTGATGGTTTTGGGTCTGTATGCTATAAATACTTGATTGTAAACTTAGTTCCATAATAGTTATAGAAAAATTTAGTGCCACAGCTACTTGAATTTTTCTAAACTTATTTTGAAGATTTCTTTTATACTCATTTAAAAGATCATTTTGTACAAAACTGCAATTCATTGTATTCATGTTTACAGTGTTATTACCATAATTCAAAATTTTGTATGTGTCTTTTGGAGTTGTATAATCATAATTCAAGTTTGTTTCAAATATCTAAGCTTGGATTTGTAGTTAGAGCTATTGAATTTGGTAATGTCAAATGTATATAGGGCTTTTTTCTTTCATTCATTTTCATTTAAAAATTTAGATAATTTATGCTATAGGTGGTGGTGTTTTTTGTGTGTTTTTTGTGTAACCTTTTAACAGAGAATAGCCAACAACATAAAACATCTAAGTAAATGCCAAACCTTAGACATTTGTTGGCCAGTGATAAAATCACTGGTAGAATTATTTAAACTCAAGTTTTTTAAAAATAATATATATGATTTTAATTTTTATTATGTGTATAGCTACATGATGAAATGAAATAAATATTAAAAGAATTGCTTAAAGTGATCATTAATGCTTTCTTTTGGATAAAATAAAATAAAATTTAATCACAAACACACACAAAAAAATCAATGTCAAGCATTGGCTTTACTTAACACTGTGCAAATGTAGTATGTTTTTTCATTGAAAGTTAAGGAAGATACTGGATACATTAACTGCTATGAATCTGTTTCACTTATGATCAGTATCAAAACCCTGGTTATGTCTAACACTGTGCATGTAGTATGTTCTTCAGTTTGAAAATAAGAAAGATACTGGTTACATTGACTACTATGCACTTGATTTCACTTATGATCAATGTTAAAGCACTGTTTTATACCTAATACTCTGTGAATACAGTATGCTCTACAGTTTTGAAAACTAAGTCAGATACTGGTTCCATTGGCTGCTAGCACTTGTATTCACTTACAGTCAATTTCAAAAACCAGTTTTGAACTAAAACTGTTTCAATGCAGTATGTACTTCAGTTTGGAAAACTAAGACAGACTCTCCTTTCATTGACTGCTATGCACTTGTTATTACTTACAGTCAATGCCAAATCCCTGGTTTTACTAATACTCTGTGAATGCATTATGTTCTTCAGTTTTGAAAATTAAGCCACATACTGGTCTACTTGACTGCTGTGCACTTGTTTTCACTTATATGCAAGGTAAAAAACCTGATTTAACCATTTGTGAATGCAATCTGTGAATGCAGTGCATTTTTTTTGGTTTGAAACTGATCCAGTTAATGTTTTCATTGACTGCTATTCACTTGTTTTCACTTACAATCAATGTCAAAACACTGCTTTTACCTAATGGTCAGTGAATGCATATTGTTCTTTAATTCTGAAAAGTAAGCCAGATACTGAAGGCATTACCTGCTATGTGCATGTTTTCACAATTTAAAAATCCAGGTTTTACCTAATGACCTGGGAATGCAGTATGTTTTCATTTTTTGAAAACTAAGCCAGATACAGCTTTCATTGACAGCTATGCACTTGTTTTAATGTACAGTCAATGTCAAAACCCTGCTTTTACTTAATGCTCTGTAAATGTACTATGTTCTTCAGTTTGAAAACTAAGAAGGGTGCTGGTTTCATTGACTGCTATGCAATTGGTTTCACTGATAATCAATGCAAAACACTGTTTTTTATCAAAAGCTCTGTGAAAGCAGTATGTTCTTCAGTTTTGCTAACAAAGCAAGATACTGGTTTCATTCACTGCTCTGCAAATGGATTAATTTACAACCAATGTCAAAACATTGGTTTTACCTAACAATCTGTGAATGCAGTATGTTCTTCTGTTTTGAAAACTAAGCAAGTTTCTAGTTTCAGTGAATGCTATGCACTTGTTTCCACTTACAATCAATGTCAAAACCCTAGTTTTACCTAATGATCTGTGTATGCAGAATGTCCTTCTGTTTTAAGCACTAAGCCAGATATAGTTTTCATTGACTTCTAAGCACTTGTTTTCCCTTACAGTCATGTAAACCCTAAGTTTGACCTAATACTCTGTCAATGCAGTACTTTTTTGGTATGGAAACTAAGTCAGATACTGTTTTCATTGACAGCTCCTTTCTTGTTTTCACTTACAATTAATATCAAAACGTTGGTTTTACCCAACACTTTGTTAATGCAGAATGTTCTTCTATTTTGAAAACTAAGCTAGATACTGGATTCACTGACTCCTATGCACTTGTTTTCACTTACAGTCAATTTCAAAACCCAGGTTTTACCAAACAATCTGTCAATGTAGTATGTTCATTAGTTTTGAAAACTAAGCCAGATACTGGTATCATTACTGTTATGCCATTGTTTTCACTTACAATCAATGTAAAAACATTGGTTTTACCTAATATTCTCTGAATACAGTATGTTATTTGATTTTGAAAATTAAGCCAGATACTTGTTTCATTGAATGTTATGCATATGTTTTCACTTACAGTCAGTGTCAAAACAATGGTTTTACCTAATGCACTGTGAATGCGGTATGATCTTTGTCTTAGAAATTGAAGTCAGATACTGGTTTCATTGATATTCAGCACTTGTTTTCACTTACAGTCAATGTAAAAACCAATGCATTACCTAAAGCTACTGAATGCATTATGTCCTTCGGTTTTGAAAACTAAGCCAGATACTGTTTTCTTTGACTGCTATGCATTTCTTTTCTCTTACAGTCAATTTGGAAAACTGAGTTTTACCTAATGCTCTGTGAATGCAGTATGTTTTCCATTTTGAACTAAGCCATATTCTGTTTTCATTGACTGTTATCACTTGTTTTCACTTACAGTCGATGTTAAGCCCATGGTTTTTCCTAAGGCTCTGTGAAGGTAGTATGTTCTTAAGTTTGAAAACTAAGCAAGACACTGGTTACATTAACTGCTCTGCACTTGTTTTCACTAATGATCAATGTGAAAAAACTGATTTTATCTAATGTTCTGTGAAAGCAATATGTTTTTCAGTTTTGTTTTAAAAAAGCAATATAGTGGTTTCATGACTGCTATGCACTTGGTTTAACTTACAATCAATATCAAACACTGGTTATTCCTAATGCTCTTTGAATGGAGTATGTTCTCTGTTTTGATAACTAAACAAGATACTAGTTGTATTGACTGCTATGCACTTGTTTTCACTTACAGTCAATGACAAAACCCAGGTTTTACCTAATGCTCTGTGAATGCAGTATTTTCTTCAATTTTCAATTCTAAGGCAGATACTGGTTTCATTGTCTGCTTTGCACTTGTTTTCCCTTACAGTAAATGTAAAACCCTGGTTTTACCTAGCACTCTGTGAATGCAGTAAATTTTTCACTTTTGGAGAGTAACCCAGATACTGTTTTTATTGACTGTTACTCAACTGTTTTCACTTACAATCACTGTCAAAACACTGGTTTTATCAAATGCTCTGTAAATGCAGTGTGTTCTTCACTTTTGTTAGCAAACCAAGATACTGGACTGATTGACTGCTATGCATGTTTTCACTAACATCAATACCAGAACACTGGTTTTTACTTTACTCTCTGTGTATGTATTATGTTCTTCAGTTTTGAAAACAGCCTGATACTGGATTCATTGACTGATATGCATTTGTTTTAATATATACTCAATTTCTATACCCAGGTTTTATGAAATGCTCTGTGAAATCTGTATGTTATTCAGTTTCACTAAACTAAGCTAGATACTGGTTTCATTAACAGCTCTTTGCTTTTTTCCATTTACAAAAAATGTCAAAACACTGGTTTTACCTAACACTCTGTGAATGCAATATATTCTTTAGTTTTGAAAACTAAGCAATACCCTGGTTTCATTGACCTCTAGGCACATGTTTTAACTTACATACAATATCAACACACTGGTTTTATCTAACATTCTGTGAATTAGGTATTTTCTTTGGTTATCAAAACTAAGCCAGATCATGGTTTGATTGACTGTGATGCACTTTTTTCAATTACACTCAAAGTTAAAACACTGGTTTTACCTAACACTTTGTGAATCTAATTTGTTCTTTGGTTTTGAAACCTATGCCAGATACTTGTTTCATTGACTGCTATGCACTTGTTTTTCCATAAAGTCAATGTTAAAACCCTAGTTATAACTATGCTCTGTGAATGCATTATTTTCTTCAGTTTGAAAACTAAACCAGATACTTGTTTCATTGACTGCTATGCACTTCTCCTAATTACAGTTTATGTCTAAACTCAGGTCTTAACTATCACTCTGTGAATACAATATGAATTTTGGTTTTGAAATCTTATCCTGATATTGGTTTCATTGACTGCTATGCAATATATTATACTTATATAAATGTCAGAAGACAGGGTTTGCCTAAGTTCTGTCAAAGTAGTATGTTCTTCACCTTGAAAACTAAGCAAGATTCTGGTTATATTGACTCCTATGCACTTATTCTCACTTGATGATCAATGTCAAAACAGTGTTTTAATCAAATGCACTGTGAATGCATGATGTTCTTCAGTTTTGAAAACTAAGCCAGATATTGGATTCATTGAGTGTTATGCATTTGTTTTCACTTACAGTCAATTTCAAAACAAGTTTTAAACAGTGCTCTGTGAATTCAGTATGTTCTTCAATTTTGACATCTAAACCAGATACTGGTTTCATAAACTGCTATGTGCTGGTTTTCACTAACAATCAATGTCAAAACATTGGTTTTACCTAATGCTCTGTGAACACAGTATGTTATTCAGTTTTGCATACTAAGCCAGATACTGGTTTTCTTGACTGTTATGCACTTCTTTTCGCTTGCAGTCAATATCAAAACATTGGTTTTACCTAATACTCTGTGAATACAGTATGTTCTTGGTCTTTGAAAACTAAGCCAGATACCGCATTCATTGACTGCTATGCAATTGTTTTCACTTACAATCACTGTCAAAACACTGGTTTTGTCTAATGCTCACTGAATGCTGAATGTCCTTAAGTTTTGAAAATATATCCCGATACTGGTTTCATTGACAGCTATGCACTTCTTTACACTTACAATCAGTATCAAAACACTGGTTTTACCTAATGCACTGTGAATGCAGTATAAACTTCGTCTTAGGAATCGAAGTCAGATACTGGTTTCAGTGCTTGCTCTGCACTTGTTTTCAGTTACAGTCAATGTAAAACCAGGTTTTACCTAAAGCTAGTGAATGCATTATGTTCCTCACTTTTGGAACTAACCCAGATACTGTTTTCTTTGACTGCTATGCACTTGATTTCACTTACAGTCAATGTCAAAATCCTGGTTTTACCTAATGATCTGTGAAAGCAATATGTTTCTTCAGTTTTGAAAATTAAGCCTGATATTGGTTTCATAAACTGCTAGGCACTTGTTTCACTTACAATCAACGTGAAAACATTAGTTTTACCAAACACTCTGTGAAGGCAGAATGTTCTCTTTTGAAAAATAAGCCACATAATGGTTTATTTGACTACTGTTCACTAGTTTTCACTAAAATCAGTGTCAGAACACTGGTATATCTAAGACTTGAGAATGCAGTATGTTTTGGTTTGGAAAACTAAGACAGATAAGGGTTTCTTAGATGGCTGTGCCTTTGTTTCAATTATACTCAGTGTCAAAACTCAATTTTTACCTAATGCTTTATGAATGCAGAATGTTCTAAAATTTTAAAAAATAAGCCAGATTCTCGTGTCATTGACTGCTATGCACTTGTTTTCAATAATAATCAATGTCAGAACACCAGTTTTACTAATGCTCTGTGAATGTATTTTGTTCTTTGGTTTTGAAAACTAAACCAAATAGTGGTTTTATTGAATGCTATGCACTTGTTTTCACTTGCTGTCAATGTAATAACACTGGTTTTACCAAATGCTTTGTGAATGCTATATGTTCTTCAGTTTTGAAAATGTGTAAGATACTGGTTTCATTGACTACTATGCACTTGTTTTCCCTAGCAGTCAATATCAAAACACTGGTTTTACCTAACATTCTGGGAATGAAGTATGTTTTTCAGTTTTGAAAACTAAGTCAAAGAGTGATTTCATCAACTTCCAGGAAGATGGCAGACTAATAAGACATGGGAATCCCTTCTCCAGAAAAAAGCTGAAGGACAGGCTCAAACAGCCCTGAAAAAGATCTTCTAGGGTTTAGGAGAGCCGATCAAGGCTGCACTCCACCCAGAGGAGAAAGGGACAAAAGAGGGAAATCATGATGACAGAACTGTGAGTTGAAACCAGCTGCCACAGGCACACTTCTTTAGAATTCTTGGGTCTTTGGGTCTGCAACTACAGACAAAGGGAGCTCCAGGGATCTACCACTCCAGGAAAGGGGATAGAGGAGGACACAACCTAAGGCTGACTCAGGTTATGACCCACAAATTTGGGCTGTGGAGCCCTACAGACCCTTCCAGGTCAGGTGGGACCACATGGTGGTTTTCCTTGGGAGCCAACGAAGGACTAGAGAAATCCAACCCTTGCAAGCTCCCTCTCTTCTAGCCTGGACTAATTGTTGAGGACTTCACAGGAGAGGGAAGAGGGAAGCTGGGGCTGACTGGGCTTTTGACTCACAGGTTTGGTCTGCAGTGTTCCAGGAGCCCTTCCTTGCCAGGTGGGGCTGTGCCATTGCTTGCCTTGGAGCCTGCAAGGGGGTAAAGGTAAACAAACTTCCCAATCTCCTCCTCTACTAACAGGGACTGATCGTTGAGGACTCAGAGGGGAGTGGAAATATTTCCTAGCTGGGAAAAGGGAGGGGGCTGCCAGAAAAGACTGGAGAACTGTCTCAGAATGTTTGAATTACAAGGCTCTTAACCTCCAGAGAGGAAGTTCTATCACATTGATCTGGTCTGTGTCACAACAAATACACTCTGAACAGGCATTGAATTGAGAGCGGACAAAGTGTGCCATCTCATGGCAGATCAAAATAGTGCACATAAGATAATTAAAATCAGTAGGAGAGGCTTTTTCTGGCCTCTATAGTCTCCCTGCCCAAGGCTCTAGGAAGTGCTTTACAACCAATTACTGGGTCCACTGCCCAGTTTTGAGTAACCAGCAAGACAATCCTAACAAACCAGGTCAAGCCAAAAATCAAAGAGCTGTGGTAACTCACAACCTCCTGCCACTAAATCCCTATAAAAGAGAAAGAGATTGAGCATCTGAGTAAACTACATCCTAACCAGATGCCTAAACACCAGCAAAAAATTATGAGCCATACTAAGATAATAGAAGAAAAGGAAAACAGCAAAGTCCCAGAAGAGATGCAGAACTTGAGAGAACTAATAGTGAGATGAGCACAAATTTCCAAAATCAAATTAATGAGTTGAAAGACAATATAGTTAAAGAGATAAATGACATCAAGAAGACATTGAGCAAACTCAAAGAAGAATTTGAAATCCTGAACAGAAAAGTAATGGAGTTCAGGGGAATGAAAGACACAATAGGTGAGGTCAAAAACACATTTGAGGGAAGCGACTGTGGCTCAATCAGTAGGGCTCCCGTTTACCATATGGGAGGCCCCGGGTTCGGTTCCCGGGGCCTCCTGGTGAAGGCAAGCCCGCCCACACGGCGTGGTTAGCTGACCCAGTGAGCACAAGCAGCAAGGGGGGGATAAATGAATAAATAAATAAAATCTAAAAAAAAAAAAAACATTTGAGGCATATAACAGTAGACTCGAAATGATAGAAGAAAAAATAAGTGATACTGAAGACAGAGCAGCTAAAATTGAAGATAGAAAAGAACAGAAAGGGAAAAGACTGGAAAAAATTGAGCAGGGGCTCAGAGAGTTGAATGACAACACAAAATGCAACAACATATGTGTCATAGGAGTTCCAGAAGGGGAAGAGATGGGAAAAGGGGCAGAAAGAGTATTTGAGGAAATAATAGCTGAAAATTTCCCAACTCTCATGAAAGAAATGAACTTACATGTCATAGAAGCACATCATACCCCAATCATAATAAATCCAAATACACCTACACCAAGACACATACTACTCAGAATGTCAAATGTAAAAGATAAAGAGAAAATTCTCAGAGCAGCAAGAGAGAAGCAAACAATCACATACAAGGGACATCCAGTAAGACTTAGTGCAGATTTCTTTTCAGAAACCATGGAGGTGAGAAAACAGTGGTATGATACAATTAGGAAACTGAAAGAGAAAAACTACCAGCTGAGAATTCTTTATCCAGCAAAAGTGTCCTTCAAATATGAAGGTGAATATAAAGTATTCACAAACAAACAGAAACTAAGAGAGTTTGCAAAAAAGAAACCAACTTTGCAGGAAATATTAAAGGAAGCCTTAGAACCTGAAAGAAAAAGACAGAAGAGTAAGGCTTGGAGGAGAGTACAGAAGAAAGAATAGCAGAAAGGATAACAAAAAGAGTAAAAGACAGACAAAAACAAGATGACATATGAAAACCAAATAATAAAATGGAGGAAGTAAATAGTGCACTAACAGTAATATCATTGAATGTGAATGGATTAAACTCCCTAATCAAAAGATACAGGCTTATTGAGTGGATAAAAAAAAAAAAAAAAGCCATTCATATGCTGCTTACAAGAAACTCACCTTAGACCCAGGGATACAAACTGGCTGAAAGTGAAAGGCTGGAAAAAGAGACTCCATGCGAACAGTAACCAGAAAAGAGCAGAGGTAGCTCTACTAATATCAGACAAAAAAGACTTTAAATGCAAAAATGTTATAAGAGACACAGAAGGTCATTATATATTAATAAAAAGGATGATCCACCAGGAAAATATAACAGTCATAATTATCTGCACACCTAACCAGGGTGCCCCAAAATATATGAGACAAACTCTGGCAACAAATAATCATTGGAGACTTCAACACCCCACTCACATCATTAGATAGAACAACTAGACAGAAGATCAACAAGGAAACAGAGAACTTGTATAATATGATAAAAAAAAGTTAAACCTAACAGACATATACAGAACACTGCATCCAAACTCAGCGGGTTATACATTCTTCTCAAATGCCCATGGATCTTTCTCCAGGAAAGACCACATGTTAGGTCACAATTCAGCTCTCAATAAATTCATGTTGGCTATATATATATGTGTGTGTGTGTGTGTGTGTAAAACAATGGATATAATAACTGGGAGCAAATTAGAAAAATTTAGTGTTCTTACATTTTATATGAAGAGTTATAATAATATTGTCCTTTTGATTATAGAAGTTGTAGATATATAGGAAAATCATGACGAAAATACAGAGATCCCATATGCATCCTCACAAACTCTGTTTCCCTATTATTAACACTTTGCATCAGTTTGTTGCACTTGTAACAATTATTAAAATGATATTATGAATAAACTGTTAACTGTCAAAAAATTGAAATTTTACAAAGCACCTTCTCAGATCATAATGGAATGAAACAAGAAATCAATAATAGACAGGAAAAAAAGTGAATTCACAAATGTGTGGAGACTGAACAACACACTCCTAAATAATCGGTGGGTCAAAAAAGAAATTGCAAGTGAAATCAGTAAATATATTGAGACAAATAAAAATGAGAACCCAGCACATCAAAACTTATGGGATACAGCAAAGGCAGTCTTGGTGGGGGGTGGAATTTAGAGACCTAAATGCCTATATTAAAAAACAAGAAAGAACTAAACTCAAAGATTTAACTGAACAACTAGAGAAACTAGAAAAAGAACAGCAAACCAATCCCAAGTAAACAGAAGGAAAGAAATAATAAAGATTAGAGCAGAAATAAATGAAAACGAAAACAGAAAAACAATAGAAAAAATCAACAAAACCAAAAGTGGGTTCTTTGAGAAGATCGATAAAATTGACAAATCCCTCACTAGACTAACAAAGAAAAAAAGAGAGAAGATGCAAATAAATACAATCAGAAATGAAAGGGGGGAACTTACAAACGACCTCACAGAAATAAAAAGAATCATAAGAGGATATTATGAAAAACTATATGCCAACAAACTAGACAACCTAGATGAAATGGACAAATTTCTAGAAATGCACACCCAAACTACACTGATGCTACAAGAAATACAAGAACTTAACAAACCAATCACATTTAAGGAGATTGAATCCATCATCAAAAATCTCCCAGCAAAGAAAAGTCCAGGACCAGATGGTTTCACAGGTGAATTCTACCAAGCATTTTGAAAAGAATTAACACCAATCCTATTTAAACTCTTCCAAAAAAGTGAAGAGGAAGGAAGATTACCCAAAACATTTTATAAAGCCAATATCACCCTAATACCAAAGCCAAATAAAGATTCTACAAGAAAGGAAGATTACAGACCACTCTCTCTAATGAACATAGATTCAAAAATTCTCAACAAAATACTTGCAAGTCGAATCCAACAGCATATCAAAAGACTTATACATCATGACCAAGTCGGATTTATTCCTGGTATGACATGCTGGTTCAACATAAGAAAATCAATCAATATAATACACCACATTAGCAAACTGAACAAAAAAAAACCCACATGATCATCTCAATAGATGCAGAAAAGGCCTTCAACAAAATCCAGCATCCTTTTTTGATAAAAACACTTCAAAAGATAGGAAAATAAGGAAAAGTCCTCAATATGATAAAAGGCATATATGAAAAGCCCACAGCCAACATCATACTCAATGGGGAAAGGTTGAAAGCTTTCCCTTTAAGATTGGGAACAAGACAAGGATGCCCACTGTCACCATTGTTATTCAACATTGTACTAGAAGTTCTAGCTAGGGCAATTAGACAAGAAAAAAAATTGAAGGCATCCAAATAAGAAAAAAGGAAGTAAAACTCACTGTTTGTGGATGACATGACCCTGTATTTAGAAAATCCTTAAGTATCCACAACAAAGCCACTTGAACTAATAAATAAGTTGAGCAAAATGGCAGGATACAAGATCAACACGCAAAAATCAGTAATGTTTTTGTACATTAGTACTGAATAACCTGAGGAGGAAATCAGGGGGAAAATTCCATTTTCACTAGCAACAAAAAGACTCAAATACCTAGGAGTTAATTTAACCAAAGAAATACAGGACCTATGCACAGAAAACTACAAAACAATGCTAAAAGAAATTTTAAAAGACCTAAACAAATGGAAAGACATTCCGTGTTCATGGATTGGAAGGATAAATATCATGAAGATGTCAATCTTACCCAAACTGATTTATAGATTCAATGTAATACCAATCAAAATCCCAACAGCTTACTTTACAGAATTAGAGAAGGCAATTACCAAATTCATCTGGAAGGGTAAGTGCACCTGAATAGCCAAAAGCATTCTAAAAAAGAAGAGTGACATGGGAGGAATTTCACTGCTTGTTCTTGAAACATATTACAAAGCTATGGTGGTCAAAACAGCATGGTACTGGCATAAAGACAGACAAATGAATCAGTGGAATAGAATTGAGAACCCAGAAATAAACCCTCACCTATACAGTCAACTGTTTTTTGACAAACCTACCAAGCCCATACTAATGGGAATAAACAGTCTCTTCAACAAATGGTGTTGGGAGAACTGGATATGTATAACCAAAAGAATGAAAGAGGACCCCTATCTCACCCCCTATATAAGAATAAACTCAAAGTCAATTAAAGATCTAAATATAAAAGCCAGGACCATAAATCTACTAGAAGAAAATGTAGGGAAACATTTTCAAGACCTCGTAGTAGGTGGTGGTTTCTTGGACCTTACACCCAAAGCACGTGCAACAAAAGAAAAAATAAATAAATGGGACCTCCTCAAAATTAAACACTTTTGCACCTCACAGGACTTTGTCAGAAGGGTGAAAATGCAGCTAAATTAATGGGAAAAATATTTCAAAATCACATATCTGATAAGGGTTTAATATCCAGGATAGATAAAGAGATGTTACAACTCAACAATAAAAAGACAAATGACCTAATTAAAAAATGGATGAAAGATTTGAAGAAATGGTCAACATCACTCATGATTAGGGAAATGCAAATCAAAACTACAATGAGATATCATTTCACACCTATCAGAGTGGCCACTATTAAAAAGATAGAGAACTACAAGTATTGGAGTGGATGTGAAAGTATAGGAACACTTCTTCACTGTTGGTGGGAATGCAGAATGGTACAGCCACTATGAAGGACTGTTTGGAAGTTCCTAAAGAAGTTGAATATAGACTTGCCATGTGACTCTGCAATACCACTACTGGGTATATACCCAGAATAAGTGAGAACAGTGATACGAACTGACATCTGCACACCAATGCTAACAGCAACATTATTCACCATTGCCAAAAGTTGGAAACAACTCAGATGTCCATCAACAGACAAATGGATAAACAAACACTGGTCTATTCACACGATGGAATATTATACAGCTGTAAGAAGAAATGAAATCGTAAAGCATATGACAACATGGATGAACCTGGAGGACATTATGTTGAGCGAAGCAAGCCAGACACAAAATGATAAATACTGTATGAATGCATTACTATGAGCAAAATATATAGTGTAACATATTGTTTGATTCAAAAAATTTTATATGTGTCCATTACATTTAATTGAGAAATGTATATATTTATTCATCTGTGTTTACTTTTTAGTTTTTAATTGTTTATATTTTCAATTATTAAATGTACAAAATAAAGTTTAAAAAGAGTGGTTTCATTGATTTCTATGCACTTCTTTTCACTTACAGTAAATGTCAAAACCCTGGTTTTACCTAATGCTCTGTGAACGCAGAATGTTCTTCATTTTGGCAACCCCTAAGCCAGATACTGCTTTCATTGACTGCTATGCATTTGTTTTACTTTCATCCAATAAAATCTTTGGTTTTACCTAACGATCTGTGTGGGCAGTATGTTCTTCTTGTTTTTAAACTAAGCCTGATACTGGTGCCATTGACTGCTATGCACTTGTTTTCACTTGCAAGAATGCTGAATGTTCTTCAGTTTTGAAAGCAAATCCGGATTCTGGTTTCATTGACTGTTGAGCACTTCTTTACTCTTACAGTCAATGTGAAAACACTGATTTTACCTAATGCTTTCTGAATGCAGTATGTTCTTTGGTTTTGAAAACTAAGCCAGGTACTGGGATCATTGACAGCTTTCAGTTGTTTTCATTTACAGTCAATGTCAAAACACTGGTTTTATCTAACACTCTGTGAATGCATTAAGTTCTTCAGTTTTGAAAACTAAGCCACTTACTGGTTTCCTTGACTGCTGTGAACTTGTTTCCACTTATAATCAGCAGCACACTGGTTTTACCTAATGCTGCATGAAAGCAGAATATTCTTCGGTTTTGAACACTAAGCCAGATATTATTTTATTGACTGACAGGTGCATATTTAGACTTGTGCTCAATATCAAAACCCTTGTTTTACCTAATTCTGTGTGAATGCAGTATGTTCTTTGGTTTTGAAAACTAAATCAAAAGTAGTTTCACTGACTGCTCATCACTAGTTTTCACATTCAATTTCAAAACACTGGTTTTACCTAAGGCTCTGTGAATGCAGTATGTTCTTCATTTTGAAAACTAAGCCAGATATTGTTTTCACTGACTGCTATGCTCTTATTTTCACTTATACTCAATGACAAAACACTGGTTTTACCTTAGGTTCTCCTAATGCAGTAAGTTTTTTAGTTTAGAAAATTGAGACAGTTACTTTATTAATTGATTGCTATGAACTTGTTATTACTTACACTCAAAGTAAAACACAGGTTTAAACTAATGCTATGTGAATGCAGTATGCTCTTCTGTTTTGAAAACTAAGCCAGATACTGGTTTCATTGACTGCTTTGAATGTGATTTCACTTACACTCAGCGTTAAAACACTGGTTTTACCTAATGCTCTGTGAATGCAGTGTATTCTTTGTTTTTGAAATCTAAGCCAGATATGATTTCAATGACTGATATCCACGTTTTGACTTCCTTCAATTTCAGAACACTGGTTTTACCCAAGCTCTGTGAATGCAGTATGTTCTTCAGTTTTGAACACTAATCCTGATACTGCTTTCATTGACTGGTATACACTTGTTTTAGCTTACAATCAATGTTAAAGCCCTTGGTTTAGCTAACTATCTGAGAAAACACTCTGTCCTTCAGCTTTGAAAACTAAACCAGATCCTGGTATCATTGACTGCTATGCACTTGTTTTCACTTACATTCAACGTCAAAACACTGGTTTTACATAATACTCTCTGAATGCAGTATATTCTTCAGTTTTGTAAACTAAGCCAGATATGATTTCATTGACTGATATGCACTTGTTTTGAGTAACAATCATTGTCAGAAACCATTTTTACCCAAGCTCTGTGAAGGCAGTTTATCCTTCTGTTTTGAAAACTAATCCTACAAAGGGCCAAGATGGCGTTAGTGTAGGAGGGCGCACACTGCAAGCTCCCAGAGCAAGGCAGATTGTGGACGGGGTCCTGCCCGGGGGTCTGTGCTGTGCACGCGTGGAGTGAGAAGCTTGGGACATCTATCTGTGCGGATCGGCGGCATGGACCGAACTGTGGAGATTCGTGAGTTTTGAGGCTGCCGGTGGAGGTTGGCACAGGTGGCTGAGCCCTGCGGTTAGGGGAAAAAAAATAAAATTTGGAGCCGCGGGTGGGCGAAAAAGTTTTATTTTCTGGGGATCTGGCTGCCTGTCGCCCCGTGGATCTTGTGTGAACAGACCAAACGAGCTAATCAGCACCCGGTGAACCAGAGGGGGGATTTTGGTCAGGAAATGCAGCTGATTTCCCTAGCCACCCAGGGATAAGACCCGGGCCGCTGCGGAGCCAGGAGGAAGGGACACTTCCCAAAAAAGGGAGGGTTCTGTTGGAAGACAGGGAAGGGTATTTTATATTTTTAGACATCGATCTGGCTGCCTGCACCACCCCATAGCTTTGGGGAGCAGATAAGCCGACCTGAAGCACCATTAGGCTGAGAGCAGATGCGAATCTGCACTCAAACGGATTTACTGAGCAGCCGGGTGACGCTCGAGCTCGGAGCCAGAAGGGGCCGAATCCGCCGTCCTTAGCACTCCTCACTGACTAACATCAGAGCTTCAGCTAACCTGGGGACTCCGGAAAGTGGGACGTGCTTGATTAATTTCCACGGGCCCAGCTAGGGTCCCTTCCATAAGGGGGTTGCTCTAGAGGAGGAATTATTTTAGGTCCTGCATTTGGCTAAAAAAATAAAAATTAAAAAAAAAAAAGGGAGGTCACCTCAACAAATGAAAAATAAATTCTTTTTAATTTAGTTTAATAGCTAAAAGATGCTTCAGGACATGAATATAGAACCCTGTGGGGAAATTCATTGATAAACACAAGTAGGCAGGAAGGATCCACATGGACCCTAGGGGAATCATTGACCCCCCTTAGCTCTGTTTGACTGCTTGCACGTGTGGATCTTTGGTTTCTCTCTGTTACTTTCTGGTCTATTGCTATTATTTCCTTTTTCCTCCCCCCTTCCTTTTTCCTTCTATTTTTTTTTAAATAGGTGCTGCCAGCTGGTCGCTTCTTTGCTGGGCTTCTTATTCAGTAATTTCCCACTCACTGTATATATTGATTCTGTATTACAAACTATCGCTTATCCTTCCTGCATCTTTCTGCCTTCTGTTTTCTGTTGTGGCTCTTAGAGACAACATTTTTTCATAGGCCCACAACTTAAGGGTGTCAATTTCTATCCCATCTATTTTGTTTTCTTCTTCTTCTTTTTTCTTTTTTTTTTTTATTAGTATTAACTTTTTCCTTTCAGACCTTTCTTTACTATTTCTCTCCCTCCACATAATTCTAGCCTTCTAAATCACTATATATATATTCGTCCATTTGTTTTCCCAGTCCATTGTAGGAACTCCATATTTTTTCCTAGTACTCTACACTGCCTACACAAGTTAAATATTCATCTCATTAAGTCTCATTTTGCCCCTCTTCTAACTTTTATCAATATTTCTATTATCCTTCTGCCTTCCTTACATCTTTTGATTCTTCTGGCCCTAACTTTTTGCCTTCAAGGGAACATAGAAAGAAGCAAGGAAATAAAATAAGAAGAAAAACTGCCAAAGAGAAAACTTAACTCACACGCAGAACCTACAGCTAAATAAAATTCTAGAGCATAGAGAAAAGCTGATCAACTGAGCAAAACCATCAAAAGAATGAGAGAAGAATACCATCTCACACCTTATACAAAAATCAACTCAAGATGGATCAAAGATCTAAATATAAGAGCCAAAACCATAAAAACCTTGGAAGATAATGTAGGGAAGCATCTACAGGACCTTGTAATAGGAAATGGTTTCATGAACTTCACAGCCAAAGCACGAGCAGCAAGAGAAAAAATTGATAAATGGGATCTCCTCAAAATTAAAAACTTCTGCACCTCTAAGGATGTTATTAAGAAAATAAAAAGGCAGCCTACCCAATGGGAAAAAATATTCGGCAACCATATATCTGATAGGAGCCTAATATCCTGCATATATAAAGAAATCCTTCACCTCGAAAATAAAAGGACAAACAACCCATTTAAAAAATGGGCAAGTGACCTGAAAAGACATTTCTCCGAGGAAGAAATACAAATGGCTAAAAAGCACATGAAAAAATGCTCAACATCACTTGCTATCAGGGAAATGCAAATCAAAACTACAATGAGATACCATCTTACACCAATCAGAATGGCAGCTATTAAAAAAAACAGGAGACACTAAATGTTGGAGAGGATGAGGAGGAATAGGAAACCTCATCCACTGCTGGTGGGACTGCGGTATGGTCCAGCCACTGTGGAGGACAGTTTGGCGGTTCCTCAGAAAACTAGCAATAGATCTTCCATATGATCCAGCAATTCCACTGCTGGGTATATACCCAGAAGAACTGAAAACAAAAATACAAACAGATATATGCACACCAATGTTCATAGCGGCATTGTTCACCATTGCCAAAAGTTGGAATCAGCCCCGGTGCCCATCAACAGACGAATGGATAAGCAAAATGTGGTACATACATACAATGGAATATTACTCACCTGTAAGAAGGAACAAAATGCTAACACATGGAATAACGTGGATGAATCTTGAAGACCTTATGTTGAGTGAAGCAAGCCAGGCACTGAAGGATGAACATTATATGACCTCACTGATCTGAACTGAGGAAAGTGAGCAGTCTCTGAGAACCATTGTCTGAAAGATAGGTTAACAAAGGAGAGTAAGAGAAGAGCAGGCTTTGAGCCATCACCCACATGGACATAATCTATGGTAAAGGGATAGAGTGTGGTTGCATGTTGGGGGATGGGGCAGATGAGTGGTGGTGTTCCTGGGTTTGGTGGTACAGCACTGGGGGGTGGGTGGATTAGGAAGGGCTGGTTCAAATCCCCAGGGCATGTAACTGTGAATCTTGTAATTCCATGGGTTGGGAGAGGGGGGTATCATGGGCCCTGGGGGGCTGGGGAGAAGGGAACAGTCAAGATCTAATGGGTTGTTTGGTGGTCATGGGGAAGGTTTTTCATTACCTTACAGTAATGGACACAGGACATGGTAAATATCATCAAAATTATTAAACTGTATCATCTAAATTGTAAACTATACTGTAAATCACTGACAATGTTTAGTTGCTATATTTTGCTATCTGCATAACAGTTATAATAATGCTAACAACCAAAAAAAAAAGGGGGTGGAGTTAATATGGGGTGGGGAAGCGGGGGTGGTTTGGTATCTGGGAGTCTCCGGCACTCTGTGTGTGACTTTGCTGTGACCTAAAACTTCTTTGAAAATTAAATGAAAAATTGGGAGACAATGGGGATTGAGAGGAGGAAGGTGTCATGGCACACCAGACATCCAATAACACAGTGATAAAGTGAAGGAAAAGGGGGAAAAGAGAAAAGAGAAAGGAAAAAAAAATGAATATATATATATATATATATATATTTAAAGGCATTTCCTTTGCTTTTTTGCCCATTTCTTGAATGTCCCAATCCACTAATTATATTTTATTTTGTTTTGTTCTTTGTTTGATTATTTGGTTTTTTTTCCTTCTCTCTTTTTTTTTTCCCCTGTGTTTCCTTATGTTTGTCTCTTGCATGTACGCTTATCACACTTGTTTCTTTTTCCTAGTAAGTGTATTTGATTATTTTATGGACTAAATGTTCATGGAGGATTTGGATCACAGAAGGGTTACAATGGGTACTGCCGGGGATTATTGGGGGGGGGGGTTTCGTGGGGATTGGTTCATCCGAATATACTTGAAAGATATACAAAATCATTCAAAGGATCGGGGGATGGGTCATGGTCACGATGGGTGGATAATCACACAATAAATGAGGGAATCTGAATTCCTAGCCTGGAGAGCTCTGTCACAGTCTCCAAGGGAGCAACAATAGTCCTCTGAGTGTAGGGACAGTGCCTGTCAAAATAGGATGTCCCACTGATGTTTTTTTTTTTGTTTGTTTGTTTGTTTTTTGTTGTTTTTGTTTTTAATTGTTGACTACCCTTGTGAGTCTTTGCTCTTGTAAATGAGACTTAGCCTGCAGTTGTGGGGTGCCTAAGGGTTGCCACCTGAGAGCCTCCTTGTTGCTCAAATGTGGCCTCTCTCTAAGCCAAACTCAGCATATGATTGCATTACCTTACCCCCAACGTGGGACATGCCTCCCGGGGATGAGCCTCCCTGGCAATGAGGGATTAATACCAAGTGCCAACTGGCAGCTTTGCACAGTGGCAGTATCGTAGCCAATGAGGTTTATCCGAGGCACGATTATTGCTAATTGAAAACTTTTCCCAAGTGCCAACTGGCAACACAACTGGAAAAAGACCTTGAATAAAAGGGGGAAATGGTAAAGACAAATGAGTTCAAGTGGCTAAGAGACTTCAAAGAGAGTCGGGAGGTCATCCCAGAGGTAACTCTTACGCACACCTCAGTAGGAGCTCATAGAACATCTAAGTGCCTATCACCCCACTCAGTGGGTTTCCTGAGAGCTCCGGAGACACCCTGGTCCTATATAAGGGGGGATAGCCCCAGAGACTGATGCCTTATCAGTGGGTTCTATTTTGGAATCTGTGCTCCTGAGAGTGACAGAATTAGACTCAAATAAGTCCTCCCTGCACATGGTTCACCAGTCCCTTCTATTCAAACCTACATGTGATGCTGGAGTTTCTTAGGTATACTTCCAGAGACTGGAGCCTCCCGCCTACCTATGTGCCAGGTGTGCATGAAATCTAGGTGGAGCTGCAACTCCTACCCTACAGCTCAATGGACTCATCCAAGTCACCTGGTGAGGAGCAATTCACCTGGCGATGGGCAAAGGCCATCCCATGGAATGGAGAGGGCCTGCATTTGCAGGCAGGATCATCCCACCCACCATATCCATGGGATATAAGCCCTCTCTCACTTGGAGTTGGAGTGGACATCACCATCCCAGTCCCCTCAGGATTGGGGGAAGAACTGTGGACTAGAGTGGACTTGATGGTATTCTCTTGTTCACATATGGTGATTCTAGCAATGCAAGAAATTATAACAATGAGGTGGAGCCAGTGGCCACTTGACACTTTTGGGGTAGGGAGGGGATGAGCAGTTGAAATACAGGGGCTTCTTTGGGAGTTGGAGGTTGTCCTGAGTACTGTTGTGGCAACGGATGTAGGCCATTTTAAATCAGCACACACCACTCAGAACTGAGTGGGAGAGAGTGTGGTCTACAGTGTGAACTGTGGTCTATGGTTGGTGGCAAGGCTCCAGGATGTGTAAGTTCTTTGAGGGTGGTGGGCCACACTTGTGGGAGATGTTTGCGTGGGATGTGGTGGGAGGTGTGGGAGGTGGGCAACATGGGAATCCCAGTGGGTTCCGTGTAATATTTTGGATAATCTAAGCACCTCTTAAAATATATATATATATATATATATATAAATAACATTTTTGTAAGCAAATACACATATATGCATATATATTTATATATCATTTTGCAAATGTTTGTATGTATTGTGAGAATTTTTATTTTTACCCACAATAAAAATAAATTAAAAAAAAAAAAGAAAATTAATCCTGTTACTGGTTTTACTGATTGTTATGCACTTGTTTTAGCTTACACTCAATGTCAAACCCATTTTTTTAACCTAATTAACTGTTAAAGCACTATGTTCTTCCATTTTGAAAATTAAGCCAGATCCTGATGTCATTGACTGCTATACACTTGTTTTCACCTACAATCAATGTCACAACACTGGTTTTACCTAACTCTCTGTGAATGCTTTTGGTTCTTCAGTTTTGTAAACTAAGCCAAATAGTGGCTTCCTTGAATTCTAGGCAATAGTTTCCTCTTACAGTCAATATCAAAATTCAGAGCTTTTGCTCAATGCTCTGTGAATGCAGTATGTTCTTCAATTTTGAAAACTAAGCCAGATATTGATTTCATTGACAGCTCTCTGCAGTTGTTTTCACATACAGTCAATGTCAAAACACTGTTTTTCCCAAAAGCTCTATGAAAGCAGTATGTTCTACAGTTTTGAAAAATAAGGTAGATACTGGTTTCATTGACTGCTATGCACTGGTTTTCACTTATAGTAAATATCAAAACCAAGGATTTACCTAACACATGGTTAAAGCAGTATGTTCTTCAATTCGAAAACTTAGCATGGTACTGGTACTGGTTTCATTGACTGGTATGCACTTGTTTTCTAATAGAAGCAATGTTAAAACACTTGTTTTATGTTACACTTTGTGAATGCAGTATGTTCTTCATTTTTGAAAACGTAGAAAGTTATTGGTTTCTTTGACTGCTATGAACTTGTTTTCACTTACACTCAAAGTCAAAACACAGGATTAACCTAAAGGTCAGTGAATGCTGTGTGTTCCTTATCTTAGATACTAAGTAAGATACTGGTTTCATTGACTGCTATGCACTTGTTTTCCCTAACAGTCAATGTCAAAACACTAGTATTTCCTAACACTCTGGGAATGCAGTATGTTTTTCAGCTTTGAAAACTAAGTCAAAGTGGTTTCCTTGCTTTCTATGCATTTGTTTTCACTTACAGTCAATGTCAAAAGCCTGGTTTTACCTAATACTCTGTGAATGCAGTATGTTCTTCATTCTGGCAACTAAGACAGACAATGTTTTCATTGGCTGATATGCACCTGTTTTCACTTATATCAAATCCAAACTTTGGTTTTACCTAATGATCTGTGTGAGCAGTATGTTCTTCAGATTTTGTAACTAAGCCTGATACTAGAATCATTGACTGATATGCCCTTGTTTTCTCTTACAATCACTGTCAAAACACTAGTTTTATCTAACACTCTATGAATGCCACATGTTCTTTAGTTTTGAAAACAAATCCAGATACTGGTTTCATTGACAACTATGCACTTGTTTTCCCTAACAGTCAATGTCAAAACACTGGTTTTACCTAACACTCTGGGAATGTTGTATGTTTTTCAGTTTTAGAAACTAAGCAAAAGCGTGGTTTCATTGATTTTTAGGCACTTGTTTTCACTTAAAATCAATGCCAAAACAGTGGTTTTAACTAATGATCTGGGAATTCAGTGTGTTCTTCAGTTTTGAAAAAAAAAGGCAGATACTAGAATCATTGAGTTCTATTCACTTGTTTTCATTTACAGTCAATTTCAAAACCTAGGTTTTACCTAATGCTCAGTGAATTGTGGAAGTTCTCCAATTTTGTAAACTAAACCAGATACTGGTTTCATTAACTGCTATGCACTTTTTTTCACATACATTAAGTTTCAAAACACTGGATTTACTGAATGCTCTTGTGAAGGCATTATTTTCTCAGTTTTAAAACTAAGCCAGATACTGTTTTCATTGACTACTATCTGCTTGTTTTCACTTACTATCAATGTCAAGGCACTGGTTTTATAATGCTCCATGAATGTACATTGTTCTTTGGTTTTGAAAACTAAGCCAAATTGTGGATTCATTGAATATTATGCACTTGTTTTCATTTACAGTAAATGTCACAACACTGGTTTTATCTAATACTCTTTGCATGCTGTGTTTTCTTCAATTTGAAAATAAGTAAGATACTGGTTTCATGAATTGCTATGCACTTGTTTTCCCTAAAAGTTAATGTCAAAACACTGGTTTTACCTAACTCTCTGAGAATGCCATATGTTTTTCTGTTTTGAAATCTAAGACAAATATTGGTTTCATTGAATGCTAGGCACTTGTTTTCACTTACACTCAATGTCAAATCTCTGATTTTACATAACATTCTGAGAATGCAGATTTCTCTTCACTTTGAAATCTTAGCAAGATACTGGTTTCATTGAGTGCTAATCAGGTGTTTCCACTTATGAACAATATCAAAACACTGGTATTACCTAATGCTCTCTGAATGTATTATGTTCTTCAGTTTTGAAAGAAAGGCAGATACTGTTTTCATTGATGGTACCCATGTTTTAACTTACAATCAATTTCAAAACACTGATTTTACCTAATGCTTAGGGAATGCAGGATGTTCTTCTGCATTTAATTTAAGCCAATAGTGATTTTGTTGAATGTTATGTACTAGATTTCAGTTACAGTCAATATTAAAATATTTGTTTTACCTAACACTCTCTGAATGCAGTATGTTCTTCAGTGTTGGAAACTAATCCAGATACTGTTTTTACTGACTGCTATGCCCTTGTTTTCCCTTACACTCAATAACAAAACACTGGTTTTACCAAACACTCTCTGAGTGTTGTATGTTATTCAGTTTTGTAAATAAGTAAGATACTGGAATCATTGACTGCTATGCACTTGTTTTCACTTAATATCAATGTCAAAACACTTGTTTACATTACACATATTTGGGAATGTAATATGTTTTTAATTTTTGAAAGCTGAGTAATTTACTGGTTTCTTTGACTGCTATGAACTTGTTTTCACTTACACCCAAACTCAAGCACAGTATTAACCTAATACTCTGTGAATGCCATATGTTCTTCAGTTTAGAACATAAGCAAGATTCTGGTTTAATTGACTGCTCTGCACTTGTTTCCCATAACAGTCAATATCAAAACATTAGTTTTACCTAAGACTCTGGGAATGCAGTAGTTTTACAGTCTTGAAAACTAAGGCAAAACCTGGTTTCATTGATTGCTAAGCATTTGTTTTCATTTACAATGTCAAAACACAGGTTTTAACTACCACTCTGTGATAGAAGTATGTGCTTCATTTTGGAAAACAAAGCCAGGTACTGGTTTCATAAAGAGCTGTGCACTTGTTTTCACTTACAATCAATGTCAAAACACTGGTTTTACCTATGCTCTGTGAATGCAGTATAGTCATCAGTTTCGAAAATTAAGATAGAATATGGTTTCATTGACTGCTATGCACTTGTTTTCACTTACAACCAATGTCCTAACACTGGTTTTACCTATGCTCTGTGAATCCAGTATAATCTTCAGGCTTGAAAACTGAGCCAGATACTGGTTTTCTTCACTGCTATGCACTTGTTTTCACTTATAGTCTATTTCAAAACCATGGTTTTACCTAATGGTCTGTGAATGAAGCATGTTCTTCAGTATTGAAAACTAAGCAAATACTATTTTCATTCACTGCTATGAACTTGGTTTAACTTACATTCGGTGTCAAAACACTGGTCTTACTGAACAATCTGTGAGTACATTATGTTCTTCAGGTTTGAAAACTAAGCAAGATACTGGTTTCATGAATGTTATGCACTTGTTTTTCACTTACAATGTCAAAACACTGGTTTCATGTAATGGTCTGTGAATGCATTATGTTATTCAATTTTGAAAACTAAGCAAGATACTTATTTCATTGACAGCTATATACTTGTTTTCACTTACAGTCAATATCAAAACCCAGGTTTTACCTAATGCCCTGTGAATGTAGTATGTTTTTTGGTTTTGAATACTAAGCATGATACTGGTTTCATTAACTGCTATGCACTTGTTTTTACTTAGAATAAATGTCAGAACATGGGTTTTACCTAATGCCCTGTGAATGCAGTGTGTTCTTTGGGTTGAAAACTAAGCCAGATACCCTTTCATTGATTGCAATGCACTTGCTTTCACTTACAGTCATTGTCAAAGCCCTGGTTTTACCTAAAGCCCTTTGAGTGCATTCTGTTCTTTATTTGAAAGCTAAGCCAGATACTGGATTCATTGACTGATATGCACTGGTTTTCACTTACAATCAATGTCAAAACGCTGGTATTACTTAATGCTCTCTGAATGAAATTTATTCTTCTTTGAAAACTAAGCCAGATACTGCTTACTTTGACTACTATGCACTTGTTTTAACTTACAATTAATGTCACAACACTGGTTTACATAACCCTGTGAATGCAATATGTTCTTTGGTTTTAAAAACTAAGCCAGATACTATTTACATTGACTACTATGCACTTGTTCTCCCTTACCATCTATGTAAAATCCCTGGTTTTAACTAACACTCTGTGAATGCAGTGTGTTCTTCAATATTGAAAACAGTCAGATACTTGTTTCATACTGCTGTGGACTTGTTTTGCCTCAGAGTCATAGTAAAATCCCTGGTATTTAATAAAGCTCTGTGATTGCAGGAAGTTCTTTGGTTTGCAACCAAAACCAGATACTTGTTTCATTGACTGCTATGCACTTACAGTCAATGTCAAACCCCAGGTTTTACCTAATGCTCTGTGAATGCATTATGTAATTAAGTTTTGAAACTAAGCTAGATACAGGTTTCATTGACTGCTATGCACTTGTTTTTATTTACAGTCAATATCAAAATAATGGTTTTACCTAACATTCTGTGAATATAGTATGTTGTTCAGTTTGAAAACTAAGCAAGATACTCATTACATTGACTGCTTTGCACTTGTTTTCACTTATGATCAATGTCAAAACACTGGTTTTACCTAACACTCTGTGAATACAGTATGTTCTGTGGATTTGGAAACTAAGCCAGAGACTGGTTTCACTAACTGCTATGCACTTGTTTTCACATATAATCAATGTCAAACCACTGCTTTTACCTAACACTCTGTGAATGCAATATCCTCTTTGGTCTTGAATACTAAGTGAGACTGTTTTCATAGACTGCTATGTACTTTCTTTCATGTACAATCAATGTCAAACCACTGCTTTTACCTAACACTATGTGAATGCAGTGTCTTCTTTGGTTTTGAATACTAAGTGAGACTGTTTTCATAGACTGCTATGCACTTGTTTTCACTTACAGTCAATGTCATACCACTGGTTTTACCTTACACTCAGTGAATGCACTATGTACTTTGCATTTGTAAACTAAACCAGAGACTGGTCTCATTAACTGCTACACACTTGTTTTCACTTACACTCAATGTCAAAACACTGGTTTTCCTAATACTCTGTGTGTGCAGTATGTTCTTTGGTTTTGAAAACTAAGCCAGACATTTCCTTCTTTGGCTGTTATGCACTGTTTTCACTTACAGTCAATGTCAAAACACTGTTTTGAATTAATGTTCTGTGAATGTAGTATGTTCTGAAGTTTTGAAAACAAAGCCAGATTCTCATTTTATTGATTACTATGCACCTGTTTTCACTTACATTGTCAAAACCCAGGATTTATCTAATCCTATTTGAATACAGTATGGTCTTCCAATCTGAAAACTGAGCCAGATCCTTATTTCACTGACTGTTATGCACTGTTTTCACTTACAATCAACTTAAAAAGAGTGGTTTTATCTAATACTCTCTGAATACAGTATATTCTTTGGATTTGAAAACTAAGCCACATACAGGTTTCTTTGACTGCTATGCACTAATTTTCACTTACGTTCAATCTCAAAACCCTGGTTTTGCCTAACACTCTGTGAATGCAGTATATTCTTTGTCTTAGAAAACTAGGCCAGATACTGGTTTCCTTGACTGCTATGCAGGTGTTCTCACTTACAGTTAATGTCAAAAACAAGGTTTTACCTAATATTCTGTGAATGCATTAATTTCTTTAGTTTTGTAAACTAAGTCAATATTTTTTTCATTAATTGCTATGCACTTGTTTTCACTTACAATCAATTTCAAAGCCCAGGTTTTACCTAACGGTCTGTGATTGCAGTATATTCTTCACTTTTGAAAACTAAATGAAATACTCTTTTCATTCACTGCTATACACTTGTTTTCACTTACAGTCTATGTCAAAACCCTGGTTTTACTTAATGCTCTCTGGGTGCAATATAGTCCTCATTTCCAAAGTAAGCAATATACTGGTAAATTTACCTGCTATGCACTTATTTTCACTTATGATTAATGTCAAAACACTAGTTTTATCAAACAGTTTGTGAATGCAATATGTTCTTCAGTTTTGAAAACTAAGCCAGATACTGGTTTCATTGACTGCTGTGTACTTGTTTACACTTACATTGAAAGTCAAAACACTGGTTTAGCTAACAATCAGTGATTGCAATATGTTCTTTACATTTGACAACTAAGTCAAATACTTGTTTTACTGAAAGCTATGCACTTGTTTTCAGGTACAATGTCAAACCAGTGGTTTTACCTAACACTCTGTGAATTCAGTTTCTTCTTTGGCTTTGAATACTAAGCCAGACTGCTATGCACTTGTTTTAATTGCAGTCATTGTTATAAACTTGGTTTTACCTTACATTCAGTGAATGCAGTATGATCTTTGGATTTGTAAACTAAACCAGACACTGGATTCATTGACTGCTATACACTTGTTTTCACTTACAGTCAATGACAAAACCCAGGTTTTACTAACACTCTGCAAGTGCTGTATCATCTTCAGTTTGAAAAATAAGACTAATACTGGTTTCATTATCTGCAATGCAATTGTTTTCACTTACAATCAATGTCGAAACCCTCAGTTACCCAATGCTTTAGGAGTGCAGTATGTTCCTCAGTATTGAAAACAAACCCAGATTGTCATTAAATTGACTGCTATGCACCTGTTTTCACTTTCAGTCATTGTCAAATCCCAGGTTTTATCTAAGACTATGTGAATGCAGTATGTTCTTAGGATCTGAAAACTAAGCAACATACTGGTTTCATTATTGCTATGCACTGTTTTCACTTACAAATAAATTTCAAAACACTCATTTTACCTAATGCTCTCTAAATACAGTATAATCTTGGGGTTTGAAAACTAAGCCACATACTGTATTCTTTGACAGCTATGCACTTATTTTCGCTTACATTCAATCTCAAACCACTGGTGAAATCCAATGCTCTATGAATGCAGTATGTTTTTTGTCTTTGAACACTAATCCAGATACTTGTTTCATTGACTGTTATTCACTTGTTTTACTTACAGTCAATATCAAAACCCAGGTTTTACCAAACATGCTGTGAATGCATTATGTTCTTCAGTTTTGAAAACTAAGCCAGATACTGGTTTCATTGAGTACTATGTAATTGTTTTCACTTACAATCAATGTCAAAATGCTGGTTTTACCTAACCTTCTGTGAAAGTAGTATGTTCTTCAGTTTAGAAAACTAAGCCAGATACTGGTCTCATAAACTGCTGTGTATTGTTTTCACTTACAATTGATATCAGATCACTCATTTTATCTAATGCTCTGGGAATTAAGTATGTTCTTCGGGTTTGAAAACTAAGCTTACTAGCTTAATTGACTGCTATGCATTTCTTTTCACTTACACTCAATGTCAAAACCCTAGTTTTATCTAACACTGTGAATTCATTATGTTCTTCATCTTTGAAAACTAAGTCAGATACTGTTTTCATTGAGGGCTATGCACTTGTTTTCACCTACAGGCAATGTCAAAACCCAAGTTTTACCAAAAACTCTGGGAATTCATTATGTCATTTCGTTTTGAAAACTAAGCCAGATACTGGTTTCATTCACTTCTATGCACTTGTTTCTGCTTACAGTCCATGTCAATACCATGCATTTACCTAATGCTCTGTGAATTCAGTAGGTTCTTCAGTTTTGAAATATAAGACAGATATTGATTTCATTGGTTGCTATGCAATAGTTTAAACTTACAATCAATGTTAAAACACTGGTTTTACCTAACACTCTGTGAATGCAGTATGTTCTTCATCTTTGAAAGCTATGCCAGACACTGGTTTCACTGACAGTTATGAATTGTTTTCTTTTACACTCAATTTCAAAACCCAGTTTTTACTTAGCACTCTGTATATGCAGTATATTTTCATTTTTTGAAAAATAAGCAAAATATTGGTTCATTGACTGCTATGCACTTCTTTTCACTTACAAACAATGTCAAAACTCTGGTTTTACCAAACACTCAGTGTATGTAGTATGTTCTTTTTTATGACTAAGGAGGTACTGGTTACAATGACTTCTATGCACTTGTTTACACTTACGATCAATGTGAAAGCACTGGTTGTACCAATGCTCTGTATGTGCAGTATGTTCTTTGGTTTTGAAAATTAAGCACAGATACTTCTTTCATTAACTGTTAGGCACTTTTTATCACAGTCAATTTCAAAACCCTGGCTTTACCTAGGACTCAGTGAATACATTATGTTCTTCAGTTTTGAATATTAAGGCACATAATGGGTTCATTGGCTGCATTGTTTTTGCTTTCACTTACAGTCAAGGTAAAAACCCTGGTTTTACCTAACACTTTGTGAATGCAGTACATTTTTCAGTTTGGAAACTAAGCCAGTTACTGTTTTCATTGACTGCTATGTACTTGTTTCCACTTACAATCAATGTCAAAACCAAGCTTTTACCTAAAGCTCAGTGAAAGCATTATGTTCTTCAGTTTTGAAAACTAAGCCAGATACTGGATTCATTGATTGCTCTGCACTTGATTTCTCTTACAATCAGTTTCAAAACACAGTTTTTACATAACACTCTGTGAATTCAGTATGTTCTTCAGTTTAGTAAACTAAGCCAGATAGTGGTTTCATTGATTGCAATACAGTTGTTTCCACTAACAGTCAATGTCAAAACACTGGTTTTACTTAACACTCTGTGAATGCAGTATTTTCTTCTCTTTTGAAAACTGAGCAAGATAATGGTTTCATTGATTGAAGTGCACTTGTTTTCTCTTAAGCAGTTTCAAAAACCTGCTCTTACTTAATGCTCCTTGATTCGGTATGTTCTTTCATTTTGAGAACTAAGCCAGATACTGGTTACTTTAAAAGTTATGTGCTTGTTATCACTTACAATCAGTGTCAAAACACTGGATTTTCCTATGGCTCTGTGAATTACAGAATGTTATTCACTTGTGAAAAACTAAGCCAGATACAGGTTTGAAAGACTGTTATGCACTTGTTTACTCTTACAATGTCAATACACTGGTTTTAGCTAATGTTCTGTGTATGCAGAATGTTCTTCTGTTGAACACTAAGCCAGATACTGTTTTATTTGGCTGCTATGCACTTGATTTCCCTTACAGTCAACATGATAACCCTGGTTTTACCTAACACTCTGTAAATGCAGTACATTTTTGGGTTTGGAAATTAAGTCAGATACTGTTTTCATTAACTGCTATCCACTTCTTTTCACTTAAAATCAATATCAAACATTGCTTTACCTAATATTCTGTGAATGCAGTATGGTGTCCTGTTTTGAAAACTAAGCCAGATATTAGTTACATTGACTGCAATGCACTTGTTTTAACTTAAAATCAATGACAAAACGCTGGTATTACATAACACTGTGAATGTAGTGTTCTTTACTTCAAAAAATAAGGAAATTACTGGATACATTGACTGTTATGAACCTGTTTTCACTTACAATCATTGTCAAAACACTGGTTTTACCTAATGCTCTGGGAATTCAGTATGTTCTTCAGTTTCGAAAATGAAGCCATTTGCTATATTTATTGTTTTATTAACTTGTTTTCAATTACAGTCAATTTCAAAACCTCATTTTACCTAATGCTCTGTATATTGAGGATGTTCTCCAGTTTTGTAAACTAATCCACGTACTGGTTTCATTTACTGCTATGCACTATTTCATATACAATAAATGTCAAAACACTGGATTTACCTAGTGCTCTTTGAATGCATTATGTTCTCACTTTTAAAACTAAGCCAGATACTGTTTTCATTGACTGCTATCCACTTGTCTCCACTTACATTCAATATCAAAACATTGGTTTTACCTAACACTCTATGAATGTGGTATATTCTTCTGTTTAGAAAACTAAGCAGGATATTAGCTTAATGATTGCTATGCAATTGTTTTAACCTACAATCAATGTCAAAACACTGGTTTTACCTAATACTCTATGAATGTAGCATGTTCATTTGCCTGAAAATTAAGGAAGATACTGGTTACAGTGACTGCAGTAAACTTGTTCTCACTTACAACCATTGCCAAAACCTTGGTTTTACCTAATCTCTGTGAATGCATTATGTTCTTCAGTTTTAAAACTAAGCCAGATACTGTTTTCATTGACTGATTTCCACTTGTTTTCACTTAAAATCAATGTCAAATCATTGGTTTTACCTAACACCTGATGAATGTGGTATATTCTTCTGTTATGAAAGGTAAGGAGGATATTGGTTTCATTGACTACTGTGCAATTGTTTTAACCTACAATCAATTTAAAAACACTCTTTTTACCTAACATTCTTTGAATGCATTATGTCCCTAAATTTTGAATACTAAGCCAGATACTGGATTCATGGATTGCAATGCATTTGTTCTCACTTACAGTAGATTTTAAAACCCAGGTTTAACCTAACCCACTGTGAATAGTGTAAATATTTCATTTTTGAAAACTAAGCCAGATACTGTTTTCATTGACTGTTTTCAGTTACATTCAATTTCAAAACCCTGGTTTTACATAATGTGCTGTGAGTGTAGTCTGCTCTTAAGTTTGATAACTAAGCAAGATACTGGTTACATTAATGCTATGCACTTGTTTTCACTTATGATCAATGTCTAAATGTTGGTTTTATCAAATGCTCTGTGAAAGCAGTATCTTCTTCAGTTTTGTTAACAAAGCAAGATATTGGTTTCATTGACTGATATGCACTTGGATTTACTTACAAAGAATGTCAAAACACTGGTGTTTTCTAATACTCTGTGAATATATTATGTTCTTCAGTTTTAAAACTATGCCAGTGTGGCAGTTTGATGTAATTATGAATTCCAAAAATATAATTGAATCATGCTTGTAAACTGATCTGTTAATCTGGGCATGATTAGGTTAGGATTAGGGCATTGAGCCCCACCCCTTGATGGGTGGGGAATTGAATATAAAAGGCAAGGCAAAGGACAGTTGAAGCAGTCTTTTGAGAAGCAGTTTTGATGTTGGAAAAAAGGCCCCAGGAGAAGAAAAGCAAGCCATTCGCCTGATTGTCTGCAGCTGACCTTGTGGAGGAAACAGGCACTAAGCCTGGAGAGAAACACAACCCCAGGAAGAGAAGAACCCCAGAAGCCTGAACCCTGGCAAATGCTGGCAGCTGTCTTGCTCTAACACGTGGCAATGGACTGTGGTGAGAAAAGAAACTTAACGCTTTATGGCCTGGTATCTGTGGACTTCTACCCCAAATAAATACCCTTTATAGAGACCAACCCATTTTTGGTATTTTACATTAGCACCCCTTTGGCTGACTAATACAGCCAGAAACAGGTTTCACTGAATACTATGCACTTGTTTTCACTTACAGTCAATTTCAAAATCCAGGTTTTACCTAATGCATTTTCAATGCAGTACGTAAAGTAAAATGCAGTACAGAAAGTAAAATGTAAAGTAATCCAGATGTTCTTTCATTGAGTGCTATGCATTTGTTTTCACTTACAGTCAATGTCAAAACTCTGGCTTTACCTAACAGTCTGTGAATGCATTATGTTCTTCAGTTTTGAAAATTTAGCTGCATACTGTTTTCATTGACTGCTGTGTATTTGTTTTCACTTAGAGTCAAGATAAAAACCCTGGTTTTACCTAACACTCTGTGATGCAGTACATCTTTCCCTTTGGAAACTAAACCAGTTACTGTTTTCATTGACTGCTATCCACTAGGTTTCACTTACAGTCAATGTCTAATCATTGGTTTTACCAAACACTCTGTGAATGCAGTATGTTCTTCAGTTTTGAAAATTAAGCTAGATACTACTTTCATTAGCTGCTGTGCATTTGTATTCACTTACAATCTATCTCAAACCACAGTTTTACCTATCCCTCTGTGAAATTGGTCTTTCTTCAGTTTTGAAAACTAAACCAAATAGTTGTTTCATTGAGTGCTTTTCCCTTGTTTTAACTTACATTCAATGATGAAACACTGGAGTTACCTAACTCTCTGTGGATGCGGTATGTGCTTCAGTTTTGAAAGCAAGCCAAATAATGGATTCGTTTGAGGCTAGGCACTTGTTTTCACTTACAGTCAATGTCAAAACCCAAGTTTTTCCTAACACTCTGTGAATGCAGTATGTTCTTCACTTTTGAAAATGAAGCAAGATAATAGTTTCATTTACTGCTATGCACTTGTTTTCACTTACAGTAAATATCACAACTCTGGGTTTACCAAATGCTCTGTGCATGCAGAATTTCTTTAGTTTTCAAAACAAACCATGTCCTGGATTCATTGACTGCTGTGCACTTATTATCACTGACAATCAATGTCCAACACTGGTGTTACCTAATGCTCTGTAAATGCAGTATGTTCTTCAGTTTTGAAAAAAAAAATGCCAGATATTGGTTTCATTGACTGATATGCACTTGTTTTGACCTACTGTCAATGTGAGAACACTGGTTTTACCTAAGTTCTGTGAATGTCATATGTTATCCAGTGTTGAAAACTATACCTGATACTCATTTCATTGACTGCTTTGCACTTGTTTGCACTTACACTCAATGTCAAAATCCTGGTGTTACTTAACTATCTGTGAAAGCAGTATGTTCTTCAGTTTTGAACATTAAGCCTGATACTTGTTTCATTGACTGCTATGCACTTGTTTCACTTACAATCAATATGAAAACATTAGTTTAACCTAACACTCTGTTAATGCAGAATGTTCTTCTGTTTTGAAAAATTAGCCAAATTTTGAGTGCTATGCACTTGTGTTCACTAACAATCAGTGTCATAACATGGGTTTTATGTAAGACTTGAGAATGTAGTATGTTCTTCAGTTTTGAAAACTAAACCAAATACTGCTTTCTTTTACTGCTGTGCACTTGTTTTCATTTATACTCAATGTCAAAACCCAGGTTTTACCTAACACTCTGTAAATGCATTATGTTCTACAATTTTGAAAAATATATCAAATACTGGTGTCATTGGCTGCTAGGAACTTGCTTTCATTTACAATCAATGTAAAAACACTGGTTTACTAAAGTTCTATGAATGTATTTTATTCTTCAGTTTTGAAACTAAGCCAAGTAGTGGTTTCATTGAATGCTATACAGTTGTATTCACTTATAGTCAATGTCAAAACACTAGTTTTACCAAACGCTCTGTAAATGTTTTATGTTCTTCAGCTTAGAAAGAATAAATACTGCTTTCACTGACTGCTATGCACTTGTTTTCCCTAAAAATTAATTACAAAACACTGGTTTTACCTAACTCTCTGTGAATGCTCCATGTTCTTCACATTTGAACCTTAAGCTAATACTGGTTTCATTGACTGCTGTGCATTTGTTTTCACTTAGAACTAATGTCAAAACACCTGTTTTACATTACACTTTGTGATTGCAGTATGTTCTTCATTTTAGAAAACTGAGTAAGTTACTGGTTTCTTTGACTGCTATGAACTTGTTTTCACTTACAAAGTCAAAACACCGGATTTACCTAATGTACTGTAAATGCCATATGTTCTTCAGTTTAGAAACTAAGTAAGATACTGGTTTCATTGACTGCTATGCATTTGTTTTCCCTAAAGGCTAATGTCAAAACACTGATTTTACCTAAGTCTCTGAGACTGCATTATGTTCTTCTGTTTTGAAACCTAAGACACATAATGGTTTCATTGAATGCTAGACACTTGTTTTCATTTACACTCAATGTCAAATCTCTGGTTTTACATAACGTTCTGAGAAAGCAGAATTCTCACTTTGAAAACTTAGCAAGATACTGGTTTCATTGAGTGCTAACCTGGTGTTTCCATTTATGAACAATGTCAAAACACTGGTATTACCTAATGCTCTGTGAATATATTATGTTCTTCAGTTTTGAAAAGAAAGTTAGATACTGGTTTCATTGATGGCTATGCCCTTGTTTTCACTTACAATCAATATAAAAACACTGATTTTACCTAACTCATAGTGAATGCAATATGTTCTTCTGCTTTGAAACTAAGCCAAATAATGATTTCATTGAATACTATGCACAAGATTTCAGTTACAGTCAATGTCAAAACACTGGTTTTCCCTAACACACTGTGAATGCAGTATGTTCTTCAGTTCTGGAAACTAACATAAATACTGTTTTTAGTGACTGCTATACCCTTGTTTTCACCTATATTCAATGACAAAACACTGGTTTTACCAAATTCTCTGTTAGTGTTGTATGTTCTTCTGTTTCAAAAATAGGTAAGATACTGGATTCACTGACTGCTATGCACTTGTTTTCACTTAATATTAATGTCAAAACACTTGTTTTACATTACACTTTGTGAATGCAGTATGTTCTTCAATTTTGAAAACTGAGCAAGTTACTTGTTTCTTTGACTGCTATGAACTTGTTTTCACTGACACTCAAAGTCAAAGCACAGGATTAACCTAACCCTCTGTGAATGCCATATGTTCTTCAGTTTAGAAACTAAGCAAATGGGAAGCGGCTGTGGCTCAATCAGAAACTAAGCAAGATATCGTTTCATTGATTTCTATGCACTTGTTTTCCCTAACAGTCAGTATCAAAACACTGGTTTTCCTAACACTCTGGGAATGCACTAAGTTTTTCAATTTTGAAAACTAAGGCAAAGAGTGGTTACATTGATTTCTATGCACCTATTTTCACCTACAGACAATGGCAAAACACTGGTTTTAAATAACACTCTGTGATAGAAGTATGTGCATCATTTTTGAAAACAAAGTCAGATACTGGTTTCATAAAGAGCCATGCACTTGTTTTCACTTAATATCAATGTCAAAACACTGGTGTTACCTATGTCCTGTGAATGCAGTATATTCTTCAGTTTTGAAAATTAAGAGAGAATGTGGTTTCATTGACTGCTATGCACTTGTTTTCACTTACAATTAGTGTCCTAAAACTGGTTTTACCTATGCTCTGTGAATCCAATACATTCTTCAGGTTTGAAAACTAAGCAAGGTACTGGTTTTCTTCACTGCTATGCACTTGTTTTCACTTACAGTCAATTTCAATACCCAGGTTTTACCTCATGGTCAGTGAATGCAGCATGTACTTCAGTGTTGAAAACTAAACCAAATACTGTTTTCATTGTCTGCTATGAACATGGTTTAACTTACATTCAGTGTCAAAACACTGGCTTTACTGAATGCTCTGTGAATACAGTATGTTCTTCAGTTTTGAAAACTAGGCCAGATACTTATTTCATTGACAGCTATATACTTGTTTTCACTTACAGTCAATATCAAAACCCAGGTTTTACCTAATGCTCTGTGAATGTGGTATGTTTTTAGGTTTTGAATACTAACATGATACTGGTTTCATTAACTGCTATGCACTTGTTTTTACTTAGAAAAAATGTCAGAACATGGGTTTTACCTAATGCCCTGTGAATGCAGTATGATCTTTGGGTTGAAAACTAAGCCAGATACCCATTCATTGATTGCAATGCACTTGTTTTCACTTACTATCTTTGTCAAAACACTGGCTTTACCTAATGCCCTTTGAATGCATTATATTCTTTGGTTTTGAAAGCTAAGCCAGATACTGGATTCATTTACTTATATGCACTAGTTTTCACTTACAATCAATGTCAAAACCCTGGTATTACCTAATGCTCTGCGAATGCAGTATGTTCTACTTCTTTGAAAACTAATTCAGATACTTCTTACTTTGACTACTATGCACTTGTTTTAACTTACAATTAATGTCACAACACTAGTTTTACATAACCCTGTGAATGCAATATGTCCTTTGGTTTTGAAAACTAAGCCAGATACCTTTTACACTGACTACACTTGTCAATAGTAGTCAAGTACTAGACTACTCATACAATGAGATTCTCTCATTTTACAAGTAGCAGAATTACAGAGGAATCTAAAATCTCATCCAGCCCCTAGCCTGCCCCTGGGAGTCTGGACCTCCTCCCAGCCCTGAGGCAGGTACCAGCCAAACTCCAGCATGCACTGTTCTGTACCCAGCGTGCCCCAGAGAATCTGGACCTCCTCCCAGCCCTGAGGCAGGTACCAGTCAATCTCCAGCATGCACTGCCTTGCATCCAGCCTGCCCCTGGGAGTCTGGACCTCCTCCCAGCCCTGAGGCAGATACAAGCCAAACTCCAGCATGCACTGCCCAACCTCCAGTCTGCCCTGAGAATCTGCCTTCCACCCCCTGCCTGAAAAGATTAATCCTGTCTCACCAGAACGAAATGCAAAGGAATGCCCTGAAGTCAGTATCTTAAAGACATTTCTAATCCTTCTCCTTACTCACCCCTACCACTCCTCTTGTTTTCAAGACCTATTACTAGACTAAAATCACAACAAGCCCCCAAAGGTGAAATACAAAGTGTGACCCATGAGAAAATACAATATACTCTGAAAGAACTGCATGAGTTTTACAACTTATATAGACATAAATCGGGAATATATGTGAGAATGGATACTAAGGGTTTGGGATAATGGTAGAAGGAATATAAAGTTGGATCAGGCTGAATTTATTGATACGGGCCCACTAAGCAAAAATTCTGGATTTAATGCTGTAGCTTGAGGGGTTAGAAAGGGCTCTAACAGTTTGTCTGGGTGGCTGACTGAAACATGGACCAAAAGATGGCCTAGCATGTCTGAGGCTGAGATGCCCAATTTACCCTGCTATACAGTAGATGAGGGGATTCAAAGACTTAGAAAGATTAGAATGCTAGAATGGAATTACCATTTGAGACCTGCCTACCCACCCCAGAAATGTCCAGAGGACACACCTTTAACCAAGACTGTGAGGAATAAACTTGTAAGACTAACCCCATCTTCTCTGAAGAGCTCTGTTGTTGCTCTTCTCTGTAGTCCAGATATTACTGTAGGGAGGACTGTAATGGAATTGGAATCCTTAAACATTGTGGGGATGATTGGATCTCGGTCCAGTAAAAGTCAAGTATTGGCAGTTAATCACCAAAGGCAAGGTGGGCCTGGCTACCACAATGAAAGGCAGATTCAAAGCAGCACTCAGAATAGTCTCAGTCACATGGAGTTATGGCATTGGCTAATAGATCATGGGGTACCTAGAAGTGAAATACATGGGCCATTTACTAAATTTCTTCTGGATCTGTATGAACAGAAAGCCTCTAATTCACATGAACAAAACCCTAACTCAAATTACAGATGCAGAGAATCATAGCCCCTTAACCAATTCCCAGACTTGAGAGAGTTTACAGACCCAGAGCCCCTTGAATGAGGAGAAGGCCATGTCCCCTTGGGGAAGGATCCTGTTAAACTGTCAAAAATTTATACTGTTAATCTTCCTCCCACCTTTCCCCAGGGAGACCTATGGCCTTTTGCCAGAGTAACTGTACATTGGTGAAAAGGAAATGATCAGACATTTCAGGGATTATTAGACACTGGCTCAGAAGTGACATTAATTCCAGGAGACCCAAAATGTCACTGTGGTCCACCAATCAGAATAGGGGCTTATGGAGGTCAGGTGATTGATGGAGTTTAACTCAGGTCCATCTCACAGTGGGTCCAGTGGATCCCTAGACCCATTCTGTGATTATTTCCCCAGTTCCAGAATGCATAATTGGAATAGACATACTGAGTAACTGGAAGAATACCCACATTGGATCCCTGACTTGGGGAGTAAGGGCTATTATGGTTGGAAAGGCCAAGTAAAAGTCATTAGAACTGCTCCTACCTAGCAAAATAGTAAATTAAAGGCAATACAAGATTCCTGGAGGAATTGCAGAGATTAGTGCAACCATCAAGGATTTGCAGGATACATGGATGGTGATTCCCACCACATCCCCATTCAACTCTCCTATTTGGCCTGTACAGAAAACAGATGGATCTTGGAGGATGATAGTCGATTATCATAAACTTAATCAGGTGGTGACTCCAATTGAAGCTGCTGTCCCAGATGTGGTATCATTGCTTGAGCAAATCAGCAATTCTTCTGGTACCTGGTATGCAGTTGTTGATCTGGCAAATGCTTTTTTTTTCAATTGCCATTAGTAAGGACCACCAGAAGCAGTTTGCTTTCAGCTGGCAAGACCAGCAGTATACCTTCACTGTCTTGCCTCAGGGGTATATCAGCTCTCCAGTCCCATGTCATAATATGGTCCACAGGGACCTTGATCATCTCTTCCTCCCACGAGACATCACACTGGTCCATTATATTGGTGATACCAGGTTGATGAGATCTACCGAGCAAGAAGTAGCAAAGACTCTAGATTTATTGGTAAAGCATTTGTGTGAGAGAGGATGGGAGATAAATCCAACAAAAATACAGGGTCCTTTCACCTCAGTGAAATATCTAGGTGTCCAGTGGTGTGGGGCATGTCTAGATATCCCTTCTAATGTAAAGGATAAGATGCTGCATCTGGTCCCTCCTACCACCAAAAAAGAGGCACAATACTTACTTGGCTTCTTCAGATTTCAGAGAAAACACATTCCTCATTTGGGTGTGCTCCTCTGGCCCTTTACTGAATGACCAGAAAAGTTGCTAGTTTTGATTGGGGACTGGAACAAGAGGAAGACCTCCTACAGGTCCAGGCTGCTGTGCAAGCTGCACTACCACTTGGGCCATATGATCCAGCAGATCCAATGGTGCTGGAAGTTTCAGTGGCAAATAGAGATGCTGTCTGAAGTCTTTGGCAGGCCCTTATAGGGGAATCACAATTGAGACCCTTAAGATTTTGGAGCAAAGCCTTGCCATCCTCTGAAGATAACTACTCCCCTTTTGAGAAACAGTTTTTGGCTTGCTTGTGGGCCTTAGAAGAGACTGAATGCTTAACCATGAGCCATCAAGTTACCATGAGACCTGAGTTGCCTATCATGAGCTGGATATTGTCTAACCCATAAAACCATAAAGCTGGACATGCACAGTAGCACTCCATAATTAAGTGGAAGTGGTATATACAAGATTGGGTTTGAGCAGGTCCTGAAGGCACAAGTAAGTTACATGAGGAAGTAGCTCAAATGCCCATGGTCACAACCCCTGCTATGTTACCTTCTCTTTCCCAGCCCACAGCTTTGACCTCTTGGGGAGTCCCTGACAATCAGTTGACTGAGGATGAGAAAACTTGGGCCTGGTTTACAGATGGTTCTGCACGATATGCAGGTACCACCTGAAAGTGGACAGCTGCAGCACTGCAGCCTTTTTCTGGGACATCCTTGAAGGATAGCAGTGAGGGTAAATCCTCCCAGTGGGCAGAACTTTGAGCAGTGCACGTAGTTGCACTGGAAGAAGAAATGGCCAGAGGTGCATTTGTACATTGATTCATGGGCTATTGCCAATGGTTTGGCTGGATGGTCAGGGACTTGGAAGGAACATGATTGGAAAATTGGTGACAAGGGGGTCTGGGGAAGAAGTATGTGGATAGACCTTGCTGAGTGGGCAAAAAACATGAACATATTTGTGTCCCATATGAATGCTCACCCGAGGGTGACTTCAGCAGAGGAAGATTTCAATAATCAAGTGGATAAGATGATCCACACTGAGGCTAAATGATGTGCTGGAATGGGCACATGCCCATGGAATTCACTGGTCTTACCATGTTCCCCATCACCCTGAATTAGCAGGATTAATACAACAGTGGAATGGCCTTTTGAAGACTCAATTATGGTGCCAAATAGCTGGCAATACCTTGCAGGGCTGGGGTAATGTTCTTGAGGAGGCTGTGTATGCTCTAAATCAGCATGGACACTATGGTGCTGTTTCTCCCATAACCAGGATTCATGAGTCCAGGAATCAAGGGGTGGAAATGGGAGTGGAACCACTCACTATTAACCCTAGTCACTGACTAGGGAAAGTTTTGCTTCCTGTCCCTGCAACCTTAAGCTCTGCTGGTCTGCAGATTTTTGTCCTAAAAAGAGGAGTGTTGCCACCAGGGAACACAACAATAATTCCACTGAACTGGAAGTTAAGACTGCCCCCTGGCTACTTTGGGTTCCTCTTACCTATTAATCAACAGGCAAAGAAGGGAATTACTGTACTGCCTGGGGTGATTGATCCTGACTATCAAGGGGAAATAGGACTACATCTACACAATGGGCTAAAGAAGAGTTTGCCTGGAATGCAGGAGATCCTCTAGGGCATCTCTTAGTACTGCCATGATCTGTGACTAAAGTCAAAGGAAAATTGCAACAAACCAATCCAAGCAGGACTAAGAATGGTCCAGAATCTTCATGAATGAAAGTTTGGGTCACCCCACCAGGCAAAGAATGACAGCCAGCTGAAGTGATAGCTGAGGGTAATGGGAATATGGAATGGGTAGCGGAAGAAGGTAGTGATAAATATGAACTTTGACCATGTGACTAGTTACCAAAATGAGGACTTTAATAGTCATGAATATTTCTTCCTTGTTTCATTATGAGTATGGTTGTATATGTACACAAAATGAATTTGTTTTCTTCCCCAACATTTTCCTCTTATCATATGAATAGTTTTATTCATTTCATATCATAATATTGAAGGATGTCAAGTTTAAGAGTGAATATTAACCAAGAACTTGCACCTTATTCTATGGGGAATTAACTCATTTCCGATTGAACACAGGTGAGTTGAACATTGTTAAGTGAAAATATATATGTATGCTTCTCTGTTATTGTTTTTACTTAGAGACTAAGTATGGTTTAAGGTAATGTGTATGGTTGCCTAGTTGACAAAGGGTGGGCTATTATGCTTAGGCTAAAGTGTTAACTCAACCTGGTAATTGTGTCCATGTGTTTGGTCAAGCAAACACTGGGCTAATTGTAATACAAGAGCATATATGGACTTTGATCACAGTGAGTTTACTGCGTGGATGGCTGATTACATCAGCATCAATAAGGGAGATTGCATCAGCAATAGATGATGCTGTTATCCAATCAATTGAATGTCTTAAAAGGGGAAGTGATTTCAACATTCAGAGAGAATTTCCCAGATCATCTTGGTGCAGCCAACTTCTCCCAGAATTTCTTCAAGGAATTTTCATTGGACTTTCATTGGAACCCCTGGTTTGCAACCTGCATGCAAAACTGGGACTTGTGCATCCAAATGGTTGTGTGAGAGACTCTTATAAAATCTCATATTATTGACAGATATCTCCTGTTGATTCTGTTTCCTGAAAGAACCATGACTAATAAAGTATTAAAAAATGAAGAACATACTGCATTGACAGAACCTGTGTTTTGACATAGATTGTAAGGGAAGACAAGTGCATAGATCAAAGAAACCAGTATCTGGCTTAGTTTTCGAAACTGAACAACATTCTGCGTTCAGTCAGAGTTAGGTAAAACCAGTGATTTGACATTGACTATGTGAAAACAAGTGCATAGCAGTCAATGAACAAGTATCTGGCTTAATTACCAAACATGAAGAACATACTGCATTCAGTGTGTTAGATAAAAGCAAGGATTTGACATTGACTATAATAGAAAACAAGTGCATAGCATTCAGTGAAACCAGTATTTGGTTTAGGTTTCAAAACCGAAGCACATGCTGTTCACAGAGCATTAGGTAAATTGTGTTTTGACATTTACCGTAAGTGAAAACAAGTGCATAGCAGTCAATGAAACCAGTAACAGGGTTAGTTTTCAAAATAGAATTACATACTGCAGTCACAGAGCATTGGGAAAAACCAGTGTTTTGACATTGATTGTAAATAAAAACAAATGCATCACAGAAAATGAAAAAAATATCTGCCTTATTTTTCAAAACTGAAGAACATACTGCATTCACAGAGTGTTAGGTAAACCCAGTGTTTTGACATTGAGTGTAAGTGAAAAGAAGTTCATTCAGTCAATAAAACCAGTTACTGGTGGTATTAGTCAGCCAAAGGGATGCTAATGTAAAATACCAAAAATGGGTTGGTCTTTATAAAGGGTATTTATTTGGGGTAGAAGTCCACAGATGCCAGGCCATAAAGCGTTAAGTTTCTTCTCACACCACAGTCCATTGCCACGTGGACTGGCATGACAGCTGCCGGGATTTGCCAAGGTTCAGGCTTGTGGGGTTCCTCTCTTCCTGGGGCTGCATTTCTCTCCGGGCTCAGCTCCTGACATTCAATGTCAGCTGCAGACGATCAGGTGAATGGCTTGCTTCTCTTCTCCTGGGGCCTTCTTTCCAACATCAAACTGCTTCTCAAAAGACTGCTTCAACTTTCCTTTCCTTTGCCTTTTATATTCAATTCCCCACCCACCAAGGGGTGGGGCTCAACGCCCTAATCCTAACCTAATCATGCCCAGATTAACAGATCAGTTTACTAGCATGATTCAATTATATTTTTGGAATTCATAATTACATCAAACTGCCACATTCCACCCTCTGAATTCCAAAAATACATTACAATATTTTTAAAAAACTTAAATCAGTAACAATCCAAGTACAAAATCATATCAAAATCATTTTAAAGAAATACAGTTTGTCTTCAGGCAAAGTCCCATCTGCTATAGACCTCGGAATCTTACAAAACCATTTAACTACTTCCAATACACAAATGGAAAGACAAAAGATAAACATTTTCAATATTATAAGGAGAAATTGGGATGTTAAACATGAGTCATGGATCCTCTACAGTTCAGTAAATTTGCAGGGCATCCTCCATTCGATTTCAAAGTCTGAGAGTCATTTTTAAGAAGATGTTTTCTTTTCTTTGGGGCCACATGGGAACCCACCCTTTCCACAGGCTTGCCCAACGGCCATTTTCTTGGTTCCACCCTCATCAAGAATCTGGGTATCGACCAAGCTCCAGACCTCACCCTCCAAGAGTGTTGGGGTGATTGCCACACCTTACCCAATCTTTGGGTTAGAGTCTTAGCCCCCCTAGTACAATGAGGTGAAGATAACACTCCCCCTAACCTTTGGCATACAGGCTCAACACTCTCAGAGCAACAAGTTGACCACCTGGCCTTCTTTAATCTATGGGGGACAGGTACACCCCTCTCAGACCAATGGTGTGTTGACCTTAACCGCCCTAATCTTTGAGGAATGTGCTCCAACCACTCTGCAACCTGGGGTGGAAAACCCTTCCTGAACATCGGGTGGGGACATCCACCTTCTTCAACTGCTGGGGAAAACTCACCCTCTCTGCACCATGCGGCATCAAAACTTTCTCAGAACATCCGGTAGGAACATCCACCCTCTTCAACTGCAGGGGCAAACTCACCCTCTCTGTACACATGGGTGGGGCTCCTCTCTTGGCCCAAGGAGATGTCTTAAGTCCAGATCTCTGCTTCCACGGTTTTCTTCTTAAAGCTGATTCTCCTTCAATCTCTCCTTTCCATGTCCTCTTTTGTCCAAGCTGACAGTGGTTTTATTCATACAGCTCTCTCAAAAACTTTGTTGGTTTAGCATGCAGGAAGCAGGGATCCAAACCATCAGACAGTAAGACTTTCCACAAGTCTTTCCTAGATATCTGCATCATCAATTCTGAGTTACGAGTTCCAAGTTTAGTAAAGTCTTCATATAGGGCATTTTCATCTGGGAATTTGATTTCCACAAACTTGGAAGTTCCAGAATCAATTTCTGTTTTCTTTGTGCCCAAAAGTTTAGTCCTTAGTGTATTTCTCTCATCTAGTATTTTGCTATAAGCTGCAAGGAGAAGCCAAGCCACATTCTCCAAATTTACCTTGGAAAGTTCTTTAGCTAAATGCTCTGGTTCACCATTTTTAAATTCTGTCTTCCATATAACACCAGGAGTTAATCTTGTTAAGTTCTCTGCAACTTTAAAACATGGATCACCTTTCCTCCAGTTTCCAGTAATAGTTTCATCATTTACTTCTATGGCATCATAGAAAGTCTCTTTAGCATCCATATTACTATCAACAGTTTCTTCAAAGTGATCTCCGCCTTTTCCATCAAGCATTTCACAGTTCTTCCAAAAAATACCCCTTACCCATTTATAGAACCGTTCCAACATTTTGGTAATTACAAAAGTAGTACCCCACTCCTCGGTACCAAATTCTGTATTAGTCAGCCAAAGGGGTGCTAATGTAAAATACCAAAAATGGGTTGGTCTTTATAAACGGTATTTAGTTGGAGTAGAAGTCCACAGATGCCAGGCCATAAAGTGTTAAGTTTCTTCTCTCACCACAGTCCATTGCCACGTGTTAGAGCAAGACAGCTGCTAGCGTTTGCCATGGTTCAGGCTTCTGGGGTTCCTCTCTTCCCGGGGCTGTGTTTCTCCCCGGGCTTAGCTCCTGTTTCCTCCACAAGGTCAGCTGCAGATGATCAGGGGAACAGTTTGCTTCTCTTCTCCTGGGGCCTTCTTTCCAACATCAAACTGCTTCTCAAAAGACTGCTTCAACTGTCCTTTGCCTTGCCTTTTATATTCAATTCCCCACCCACCAAGGGGTGGGGCTCAACACCCTAATCCTAACCTAATCATGCCCAGATTAACAGATCAGTTTACAAGCATGATTCAATTATATTTTTGGAATTCATAATTACATCAAACTGCCACACTGGCTTAGTTTTGAAAACAGAAGAACATACTGTTTTCTGAGAGTGTTAAGTAAAATCAGCATTTGAAGATTGATTGTAAGTGAAAAAAAGTGCACAGCTGTCAATGAATCCAGAATCTGTCTTAGTTTTCAAAACTGTAGAACATATTGCATTCAAAGAACATTTTGTAAAACCACTGTTTTCACATTGAATGTAAGTGAAAACAAGTGCATAGCATTCAATGAAACCTATATCTCACTTAGATTTCAAAAGCAAAGAACATACTGCATTCTCAGATCGTTTGGTCAAACTGGTGTTTTGACACTGCTGTAAGTGAAACAAGTGCATAGCAGTCAATGAAACAAGTATCTGGCTTAGTTTTCAAAACCAATAAACCTACTACATTGACAGAGCATTAGGTAAAGTCAGTGTTTTGAAATTGACTTTAAGTGAAAACAAGTGCATAGCAGTCAATGAAACATGTATATGGCTTTGTTTTCAAAACCGAAGGACATACTGCATTCACAGAGCTCTAGATAAAACCTCTGTTTTGACATTGATTGTAAGTGAAAACAAGTGTATAGCAATCAATGATTCCAGTATCAGGCTTAGTTTAAAAAACAGAAGAACAATCTTCTTTCAAAGATAGTTATGTAAAACTGAAGTTTTGTTTTAATGTAAGTGAAAACAAGTGCATATAAGTCAATGAAACCAGTGTAGTCTTAGGTTTCAAAACTGTAGAACATACTGCATTACACAGTTTAGGTAAAACCATTTTTTGACATTGACTGTAATTGAAATTAGTTCATAGCATTCAAAGAAACCACTATTTGGCTTAGTGTTCAAAACTGGAGAACTTTCTGCATGCACAAGAGTTATGTAAAATCAATGTTTTGACATTGATTGTATGTGTAAACAAGAATTTGCTTGCAGTCAATGAAACCAGTATCTGGCTTTTTTTTTTTTTTTCAAAATTGAAGAACATAATGCATTCACAAAGGATTAGGTAAAACAAGTGTTTTCACATTTTTTATAGTGGAAAACACTGATTAGCAGTCAATGAAACCTGTATCTTGCTTAGTTTACAAAATTCTACATTCACACAGTGTTATGCAAAACCTGGGTTTTGACATTAACTGTAAGTAAAACAAATGCATAGCAGCCAATGAAACCAATATCGGGCTTAATTTTCAAAACAGAATAAAATTGCATGCACAGGGTGTTAGATAAAACCAATGTTTTGACATTGATTGTAAGTGAAAACAAGTGCATAATGGTCAATGAAACCAGTTTTTAGCTTAGTTTTCAAAATAGAATAAAATTGCATGCACAGGGTGTTAGATAAAACCAATGTTTTGACATTGATTGTAAGTGAAAACAAGTGCATAGCAGTCCATGAAACCAGGAACTTACTTAGATTTCAAAACTGAAGAAAATACTGCATTCACAGAGCATGAGGTTAACCCATGTTTTGACATTGACAGTAAGTAAAACAATTACATAGCATTCAATGAATCCTATATCCCACTTAGATTTCAAAAGCAAAGAACATACTGTGTTCTCAGAGCCTTTGCTCAAACCAGTGTTTTGACACTCACTGTAAGTGAAACAAGTGTATAGCAGTCAATGAAACCAGTAACAGGCTTAGTTTTCAAAACCAAAGAAAATACGGCATTCACAGATCTTTGGGTAAAACCTGGGGTTTTACATTCACTTAATTGAAAACAAGATCATTGAAGTCAATGAAATGAATATCTTGCTAAGTTTTCAAAACAGAAGTACATACAGCATTCACAGAGCATTAGAAAAAAACAGTGTTTTGACATTGATTGTAAATGAAAACAAATGTATTGCAGACAATGAAAAAATTATCTGTCTTAGTTTTCAATACCAAAGACCATACTGCATTCACAGAGCATTAGGTAAAAGCTGAATTTTGATATTAACTGTAAGTAAAACATGTGAATAGCAGTCAATGAAACCAGTATCATGCTTAGTTTTCAATCCAGAGAACATTATGCATTCACAGAATGTTAGATAAAACCAGTGTTTTGATATTAATTGTAAGTGAAAACAAGTGCATAACATTCAATGAAATGAGCATCTGGTTACTTTTCAAAACCAAAGAACATACTGCATTCACAGAGCATTGGGTAAAACTGGTGTTTAGATATTGATTGTAAGTGAAAACAAGTGCATAGCCATCAATTAAAACAGTACCCTGCTTGGTTTTCAAAACTGAAAAACCTACTGCATTCACAGAGCATTAGGTAAAACCAGGGTTTTGACATTGATTGTAAGTGAAAACAAGTGCACAGTAGTCAATGAAACCAGTATCTGGTTTAGTTTTCAAAATTGAAGAACATACTTTATTCTCTGAGCATTAGGTAATGCCAGTGTTTTGGATTTGATCATAAATAAAAACATATTCATACCAGTCAATGTAGCCAGTATCTTGCTTAATTTTCAAAGCAAAGAACATTCTACATTGACAGAGTGTTAGGTAAAATCAGTGATTGACATTGACTGTAAGTGAAAACAAGTGCATAGCAGTTAATGAAACCAATATTTGCTTAGTTTTCAAAACAGAAGAACACACTGCATTCACAGAGCACTAGGTAAAACCAGAGTTCTGATATTGATTGTAAGTGAGAACAAGGGTGTAACAATCAATGAAACCAATATCAGTCTTAGTTTTCAAAAAAGGAAGAAGATATTGCATTCACACAGAGTTAGGTAAAACTATTGTTTTGACTTGGATAGTAAGTGAAAACAAGTGCATATCAGTGAATGAAAACAGAATCTCACATAGTTTTTAAGACAGAAGAACATGATGCATTCACAGAGTATTAGGATAAACCAGCGTTTGACATTGACTGTAAGTTAAAACAAAGGCAAATCAGTAAATGAAACTAATATCTGGCTTAGTTTTCAAAAGTAAAGAGCACACTGCATTCTCAGGGTGTAAAGTTAACCAATATTTTAACATTTATTGTAAGTGAAAACAAGTGCATAGCAGTCACTGAAACCATTATTTGGCTTATTTTTCAAAACCAAAGAACATACTTCATTCACAGATTGTTAGGAAAACCAGAGTTTTGACAATGACTGTATGTGAACCTAGTGCATAGCAGTCAATGAAACCAGTATCTGGCTTTGTTTTCAAAACTGAAGAACATACTTCATTCACAGAGTGTTAGGTAAAACCAGGGTTTTGACAATGACTATATGTGAACCTAGTGCATAGCAGTCAATGAAACCAGTATCTGGCTTTGTTTTCAAAACTGAAGAACATACTTCATTCAGAGTGTTAGGTAAAACCAGGGTTTTGACATTGACTATCAATGAAAACAAGTGCATAGTGGTCAATGAAATCAGCATTTGACTTCAATTTCAAAACCAAAGAACACATGGTATTCACAGAGTGTAAGGTAAACCCAGTGTTATGACATTGACTGTAAGTGAAAACAAGTACATATCTGTCAATAAAACCAGTATCTGGCTTTGAGTTCAAAACTGAAGAACGTACTACATTCACACAGAGTGAGTTAAAACCAGTGTTTTTACCCTGAGTGTAAGTGAAAACACATTCACAGCAGTCAGTGAATCCAGTATCTGGTTTATTCTCAAAACCAAAGAACATATTGTTTTCACAAAGCATTAGGTAAAACCAAGGGTTTTACATTGGTTGTAAGTGAAAAACAAGTGCATAACAGTCAATGAAACCAGTTCTTATTTAGCTTTCAAAACAAAAGAAAATACTGCATTCACAGTGCATGAGGTCAAACCCGTGTTTTGACATTGACAATAAGTGAAAACAACTTGCACAGCTGTCAAGGAAATATGTAACTGGCTTGGCTTTCAAAACTGAAGAACATACTTCATTCACAGAGCATTGGGTAAAACCAGTGTTTTCACATTCACTGTAAGTGAAAACATCTGCATAGCAGTTAATATAACAAGTATCTTGCTTAGTTTCCAAACTGAAAACCTACTACATTGAAAGTGTTAGGTAAAAACAATGCTTTGACATTGATTTTAATGAAAACAAGGGCACAGCAGGTAATGAAAGCAATATCTGCTTTGTTTTCAAAACCAAAGACCATTCTAGATTCACAGAGTGTTATTAAAAACCAGTGTTTTGACATTGAGTGTAATTTATAACAAGTGCATAGCAGTCAGTGAAACCAGTATCTGGCTTTTTTTCCAAAACTGAAGAACATAAAGCATTCACAGGGGGTTAGGCAAAACAAGAGTTTTGACATTGTTCATAAGTGGAAAAACTGATTAGCAGTCAATGAAACCAGTCCTTGCTTAGTATTCAATACGAAGACAATTATGCATTCACAAAACTTTAGGCAAAACCTGGGTTTTGACTTTAACTCTAACTAAAACAAGGGCATAGCAGTCAAAGAAACCAGTATCTGGCTTAATTTTCAATCTGAAGGATATAATGCATTCACAGAACATTAGGTAAAAGCAGTGTTTTGACGTTGAAAGTAAGTGAAAACAAGTGCATAACAATCAATGAATCCAGTGTCATGCTTAGTTTTCAAAACTGAAGAACATACTGTATTCACAGTGCATAGGTAAAACAAGTGTTCTGACATTGATTGTAGGTGAAAAGGAGTGCATAGCAGTCAATGAAATTAGTATGTGACTTAGTTTTCAAAAATGAAGATTATGTTGTTTTCTAGAGCATTAGAGAAAACCAGTGTTTTGACATTAACTGTAAGTAAAAGCAAGTGTATAGCATTCAGTGAAACCAGTATCTGGATAAGTTTTCAAAACCAAAATCCATACTGTATTCACAGAGCATTAGGTATAACCAGGGTTTTGACATTGACTGTAAGTGAAAACAATTGCATAACAATCAATGAAAGCAGTATCTGGCCCTGTTTTCAAATCTAAAGAACAAAATGCATACACAGAGCATTAGTTAAAACCAGTGTTTTGACATTGAGTATAAGTGAAATCAGGCGCACCACAGTCAATGAAACCAGTACGTGGTTTTGTTTTCAAAATTGAAGAGCATACTTCATTCACAGAGTGTTAGGAAAAGCCAGTGTTTTGTATTTGATCATAAGTAAAAACATATTCATGCCAGTCAATGTAACCAGTATCTTGCTTAGTTTTCAAACTGAAGAACATCCTGCATTGACAGAGTGTTAGTAAAACCAGTGATTAACCTTGACTGTATGTGAAAACAAGTGCATAGCAGTTAATGAATCCAATATCTGCTTAGTTTTCAAAGCAAGGGAGCACCCTGCATTCACAAAGCATTAGGTAAAACCAGAGTTTTGATATTGATTGTAAGTGAGAACAAGGACGTATCAGTCAATGAAGCTAATATCTGTCTTAGTTTTCAAAAAGGAAGAATATATTGAATTCACAGAGAGTTAGGTAAAACTATTGTTTTAACATGGACTATAAGTGAAAACAAGTGCATACCAGTCAACAAAACCAGTATATGTCTTAGTTTTTAAAACTGAAGAAAATACTGCATTCACAGAGTTTTACATAAAAACAGTGTTGTGACATTGACTGTAATTTAAATGAAGTGCATAGCAATCAATGAACCCATTAACAGGCTTAGTTTTCCAAACAGAATAAAATATTGGCTCCACAGATCGTTAGGTCAAACCAGTGTTTTGACATTGAGTGTAAGAGAAAACAAGTTTCTAGCATTCAATGAAACTATTATTAGTCTTAGTTTTCAAAACGAAAGAACATACTGCATTCACAGAGTGTTAGGTCAGCCCAGGGTTTCGACATTGACTGTAAGTGAAAACAAGTGCATAACAGTCAAAAAAAAATCCATATCAGGAATTGATTTCAAAACAGAAAACATACTGCATTCACATAGAGTTAGGTAAAACCAGTGTTTTGTTATTGATTGTAAGTGAAAACATGTGCACAGCAGTCAATGAAACAAGCATCAGTTTTAGTTTTCAAACTGAAGAACATACCGTATTCACAGAGCATAGGTAAAACCAGTGCTCTGACATTGATTGTAAGTGAAAACAAGTGCATGTCACACAAGGAACCATATCTGGTTTAGTTTTCAAAACCAAAGAACATACTGCATTCACAGAGCATTAGGTAAAACCAGTGTTTTGACACTGAGTGTAAGAGAAAACAAGTTCATTCAGTCAATAAAACCAGTTGCTGGCTTAGTTTTCAAAAACAAAGAACATACTGTTTTCTGAGAGCATTGGGTAAAACCAGTGTTCTAAGATTGATTGCAAGTGAAAACAAGTGCATAGCTGTCAATAGATCCATAATCTGGCTTAGTTTTAAAAACTGTAGATCATACTGCATTGACAGAGTCTTTCATAAAAGCACGGTTTTGACATTGACTGTAAGTGACAACAAGTGCCTAGCAGTCAAATGAAAGCAGTATTATGCTTAGATTCAAAATCAAAGAACCTACAATATTCTGAGAGCATTTGGTTAAACAAGTTTTTGACCAAATCTGATAAACATACTGTTTTGACAGAACATTAGGTAAAATAAGTGTTTTGAAATAGACTTTAAGTGAAAACAAGTCCATACCAGTCAATGAAATCAGTATCTGGCTTTGTTTTCAAAACTGAAGAACATACTGCATTCACAGAACATTAGATGAAACTTCTGTTTTGACATTGATTGTAAGTAAAACACATGCATAGCAGTCAATGATTCCAATATCAGGCTTTGTTTTAAATACTGAATGTATTCATCAGCCAAAGGGGTGCTAATGTAAAATACCAAAAATGGGTTGGTCTTTATAAAGGGTATTTATTCGGGGTAGAAGTCCACAGATACCAGGCCATAAAGCGTTAAGTTTCTTCTCTCACCACAGTCCATTGCCACGTGTTAGAGCAAGACAGCTGCGGTGTTTGCCAGGGTTCAGGCTTCTGGGGTTCCTCTCTTCCCAGGGCTGCATTTCTCTCTGGGCTTAGCTCCTGTTTCCTCCACAAGGTCAGCTGCAGATGATCAGGCGAACGGCTTGCTTCTCTTCTCCTGGGGCCTTCTTTCCAACATCAAAACTGCT